>CAUYPK010055836.1:0-22987 GCA_963574355.1 Loris lydekkerianus
TTCTTAGCAAAGTATCTCAGGAATGGAAGAAAAAGTATCCAATGTACTCAGCCCTACTATGAAGCTAAATTATAGCTTTCACATGAAGGCTATAACCCAACTATAGCACAAGACTACGGGGAAAGGGCCAAGGAAGGGGAAGGGAGTGGGGAGGTTTTGGTGGAGGGAGGGTAATGGTGGGGCCACATCTATGGTGCATCTTAGAATGGGTACAGGTGATTGCACTAATGTACACAGCTATGATTTAACAATTAAAAAAAAAATTCCACTGTAAAGCAAAAAAGAAAAAAAAAAAAAATTGAAATGTATCCCAAAAAGGTAATTTAAAGTAGAAATTGGTAATTGCAAAAATAATAATTGGGGTATAGAACAGTTATTTTAAAATAAAATTAAAGCTATGAGGCCTTGTTCTATTTTCCTACAAAATAGTGTAAAGAATATGCTTGTTTAGATTTCTTCAGTTTGACACACAACATATATGCAAATGTCTATCAGACTTCTTTATCTGAATGCCCTGCAGTCAATTCCAATCAGCATGTTTGGATTCTAACATCATCTAAGTTGCTTATCTACCTGCACTCTTTATCTAGTTAATGGTTTATCTCTTCACTTATGTACCCAAACCAGAAAGAAATATGGAGTCTTATCTCTCTCTCCTTTCCCCCCACATCCCTTGCTCATTCATATACACTCTTACACAACACAAAGAAGAAAACATTATAGTTCCATAGATTGTGATGATAGCCTTCTCACTGGTCTCCTCGCCTGAGCTCACTCTTTATCCACCAGACTCTGGCAGAGTGATTTTTCTAATGAGCAAATCTGGTGTCACTTCTAGATCACTATTCTTCGACAGATACATGGATTTGCATGGCACATAAGGTCCTTTATGGTCTGGCTCTGCTTATTCTCCATTCCTTCCTTCCTTCATTCATCAAATATTACCTGAGTGCAACATGCCAGGCACTGTTCCAGGTGATACAACAGTAGATAAACAGACAAAAGTTTCATTTTGTCATTTCCTACTCTCTTTCAACCCTCCTCCACTCCCACCACTACAAAGCTTTGCCCTTGAGAAAGTCAGTGGCAATCTACTAAAGGTGTTTTTTCCTTTCATACAAATTTCTACTCCCTCTTCAAATCTGAATTCAAATACAACTTCCTCTCTTAAGATCTCCCTCAATCTCTCTGTGCACTTTGTGAATACTCCTATTTTATTTGCATATCTATCTTTCCACTAGCCAGTAAGTTGCTTGAGAACAGAGATAATGTCTTTTAAAATATAGTTGGCAGCAAATGCAATGTTGTTATTAAATAAAACCATGAATAAATAAAATGACAAAGCTTTCCTAAATTGTTAATTGTTTGTAGTTATCAAATAATTTTTTCTTGGTCTTACAGAATTACAGGTAAAGTAATAAATAAGAGTTTGCACAAGCAGCTGTTACTCCTGAGTATTAATTCAGGAGATGACCTATACACATCCTCCTGGATAATTTAAGTCAACTCTAGATTATTTATAATACCTAACACAATGTAAATGCTATGTAAATGGTTGTTAAACTATATTATTTTTTAATTTGTATCTTTTTATTGTTACTGTATTGTTATTTTTATTTTTTTCCCTAATATTTTCAATGTGTATTGGTATACGCTATACTGGAAGTCCTGGAATAATGTAGTTTCATTACATTATAATGTAATGAATATAATTACATTATCATGTAGTCATATTTTCTTTGCCGAGGAAAATAATGGAGTCCCAACTGGGGCCACTGTCTGTGTGGAATTTGCACATTCTCCCCAAGTCTGTGCAGGTTTTCTCTGGGCACACCCTTCTCCTCTCACACTCTAAAGATGTGCATGTTAGGTTACTTACCAGTGTGAGGGCTTGTGGAGGGTGTGAGTGCCCTGCCACGGAACAGCAGCCTGTCCAGGGCTGTTTTCCACCTTGCACCCTGAGCTCAGGGTGCTGAGCTCCAGATGAGCTCCGGACACCTGTAACCCTGAACTGAAATAACTGGTTAAATAATTTTCTTACCTGTGCTCATTACTCTTTCTTAAATGCGTGTATAGTTCACATTTATGTCAATGTTTAATATTAAAAGTATTTTGGGTCTTTATTTAGAAGTTTGGAGATGTTTTTGTGACTAGAAATATGCCACATGAGCTTAACTCTTATTGTAGCAATCAGCGTATGGTAAAACTAGTTTTGTTACACAGCGGAACCTCTGTAAGTTGACCACCCAAGGCACTGTAATAAACTGGTCAATGTATGGAGGTGGTAAACATAAGACATACATGTGGTGCATGTGCAGTCTGAAAATTAGCTCAGCTTGAGAAGGTGGTCAGTGGAGGAAGGTGGTCAACTATGAAGGTTCTAACTACACCTCTTTTCACTCAGAGTGACAGTTTCCCAGAACCTATAGATGATATCAAGCGAAGACTTACTGTATAGCAGCAACCACGGATTTTATGGAAGAGAATACTATACCACTACGGAACTTCTTTGTTATCTTACTAACCTTGTACACTAACCTACCATGAATACATTAAAATGTTCAAATTAGTACATAATTGCCTGCACATAAAGATGGCCCTGATATTTTAAGAGCTATATGAAGAGATTCAGGCTGTCAGCATACTGCTTTCTTGAGATAAAATGCTATCTTATTTCTCCACTCATTTTTAAAACATATGTCAAAATGTGAATTAGAAAAACATTAGAAATGTGTTTCAAAAGGAAAAATGGAAAGTTCAGATATTATAGACCAACTCCTTTCAATTAAACAGGTTGGAACACCAGTGGTGATGTGAGGGGGTGACCATCTGTCACTACATAAAGGACTTTGTGTTTGCACACAAAGACCCTGCTCAACCCACATCTGGCTCCTGCAGCCAAAATCTACCCTCACTGGGGTACCTCCCACTGAAAGGCATGAAGAATAGGGAAATGAATTTTTTAAAAGTCAGTTACTAGTTTCATAGGCTTTCAATGTATGAAAGAATCACAAGATAAAATTAAGTCCACTTTGCTACTTTTATTTATTTTTAAAAAGAAAACAGGGAGGTTATGACAGAAGAGAATTTGAGTAGGTGTGAGATCAGATTTCTCATCTCATCATATAACTTAGGAAATCCACTTGAATTCTCATGGTCTTTCTCCTGATAGGTCTTCTCAACTCTTTGCCTTTCTACATCATAACCTACAAGGCACATCTCAGTTCCCACCTCCTCTATAAAGCCTTTCCTTCAGGCTCCCCCTATTCTTTTCATACTCTAACCTACTCTACTCAAAATTAAGCATACATTTATAAACTATTTTTTATTGCATTATAGTATTTTTGTGTCTTTTAGTCTTGTATAGATTATAAATTTCTTGAGAAGAACAAAAACAATATTCACTCTTCTAGCTATTTTGAAATATATAACAAATTATTGTTAACTAGAGTCATCCTACTATATCATTAAACACTCAATTTCACCCCTTTTAACTGTATTTTTGTACTAATTCTCACAAAACTCCTTCATCGTAGATATATTGGTTCAGTTTTACAGATAACACCGAGGTTCAGACAGGTCAAATAGCTTAATCGAGGTCATACAGTTAGTTAGTGGCTGAAAAAAGGATGGAATCCACTTTCAGATTCTACTCCCTTTCTACTATACATCACATTGCTTGCCTGTAATTTCCTTTTTCCCTTAACCTACCCAAACATAACAGCAGAGCAGAACAAGGGGTTGTTTCCTCATAGTTCATCCATATATTCTTGCAAAGAACATAGTTCTGCAACTTCCCATTTCTGTTCTTCAAGTTTCATGCGAATTTAACTTCCTTTCTAGTCCTAAGAAACTCAGTGCTTAGAGCTATGTGGGTTTCAAAATGATTTTTGTGATACACTACTTGTTCTGACAAATTGTCTGACACTCTGAAATATTAAAAACTAAATAAATGGTACTCTGTAGTAATGTCTAGAAAAGAATAACGAATTTACCTAAAAAATGAATATGCTTATCTTTGGGGCCAAAAAAAAAAAAAATAAATAAATAAATAAATAAGAAATAGGGCAAGTAAAAGAAATAAAGACTGGAAGGAGCATGACGGAAAACTTATTGGAAGAAAAGTCAAGAAAATGAGAGGCCAAAGTATTGTTAGGATCATTCATAGATATTGTAATCATCAAAAATTATGGCAAATGTACTGTCAGAGAGAAAAAGGTAAGCCAAGTGTGAAAGATAAAGATGGAGGCCAGGAAGGGGAAGCAAAAAAGGAGGTTTAACAGCCTAGTCTGCTACCAGGAGCTTCCCAGGAGACTTTTAGAAAGGAGGAAGAGAAGAGCACTCTGGGAGCAGCAAGGGCAAGAATGGGAGATGCCTATTCCAAACCCAGGTCCAGAGGTAAGAGTGTGAGAGAGAAAACAGCCATGATTTGCACAGGCTGCAGGGGAAGCAAGGTCCTTCTATTAATAGATTTCACTTAGAACAGTGGTTCTCAATCTTCCTAATGGCATGGCCCTTTAATACAGTTGCTGTGGGTTGCAACCCACAGGTTGAGAACTGCTGACTTAAAAGAAGATGGTAAAAGATTTGAGAAAGCCACATATTTTGACATTATGCTAATATAAAAGCATTTGTTACCTCATTAAATAAAGAAACTATCCTAGGTAACATAGTGAAACCTTGTCTCCACAAAAAATAAAAAATAAAAAAATTAGCCAGGTGCAATAGCACACACCTGTGGGCCCAGCTACTCATGAGGCTGAGGCAGGAGAAAGAACCTCTTGAGCCCAGGAGTTTGAGGTTACAGTGAACTATGACCTATTGCACTCCAGCCTGGGTAACAGAGAGAGAGAGATGGTCTTAAAAAACAAGAACAGACTAGCAAATTGTGGTACATGTATGCCATGGAATATTATGCAGCCTTAAAGAAAGATGGAGACTTTACCTCTTCCATGTTCACATGGATGGAGCTAGAACTTATTCTTCTAAGCAAAGTATCTCAGGAATGGAAGAAAAAGTATCCAATGTACTCAGCCCTACTATGAAGCTAAATTATAGCTTTCACATGAAGGCTATAACCCAACTATAGCACAAGACTATGGGGAAAAGCCAAGGAAGAGGAAGGGAGGGGGGAGGTTTGGGTGGAGGGAGAGTAATGGGTGGGGTCACATCTATGGTGCATCTTAGAATTTAAAATAAAATTAAATTAAATTAAAAAAAAAAAAAGATACGGGGATCTCCCTCTTGTTCAGGCTAATCTCGAACCCCTAAGCCACCTTGGCCTCCCACAGTGCTAGGATTATAAACAAGAGCCACAGTGCCCAGCCGTCTTCTTAACCTTTTACCTTGCTTCTTGTTATTGATACTTAAACATCTGATGAACAATGTTTGATGCTCTACACTTAAGTTTCTCTATAACACCCAAGGATCTACTACACGAATCTTGACATTTAATGAAAATTTATAGATGAGATTAAGCATGGTGGCTCATGCCTATAAATTCTACTACTTTGGGAGGCTGAGGCAGGTAGATTACTTGAGCTCTGGAGTTCGAGACCAGCCTGAGCAAGAGCAAGATCATGTCTCTACTAAAATAGAAAAACTAGCTGGGCATTTTGGCAGGCACCAGTAGTCCCAGCTACTTGGGAAGCTGAGGCAAGAGGACTGCTTAAGCCCAAGAGACTAGGTTATTGTGAGCCGTGATGGCACCATAGACTCTACCCAGTGCAACAGAGTCAGACTCTGTCTCAAAAAAAAAAAAAAAAAAAAGTAGATATACTGTTACGGGGTGCAATGTGAAATTTTTATCCCTCCAAAATGTCTTTATTGTGACAGCAACTCATTTTTAGGACCATGAAACCAACCCCTACATAAGAAACAGGAAGAGCTAAAATATAAAATATGAAACGAAATACAATCTGAGAAGCCACGTGTATTTAATCGTAAGATATAGAAATTTCTCCCTCATTGCTCAAGTGTTTTCACATCAAGTCGAGCCACCATTCAGGCACTTTTGCTGTTGAGCACTTTCTTCCTCCTACTCATCCTAGCATTTAGGACTAGCTAACACTTTCCTCATGAAAGCAAAGTTTACCTGGAAAGCATGGCTGTGTACGCATCACTGGCATGATTCTGCTCTTGGTTCTTCTTCACAACAGGGGAAATCTCCTTTCTGACTTTGACAAGGTCTTCCACAGTATGGAAGGATAGCTTAATGTAATTTCGTTTCAAACCCACCAAATGATTTGGCTACAAAGTAAAGAGATCATGTTCCTGAGCTGAAGAGAAACAAGACTTTCTTGGTTAAAAAAAAAAAAAAAAAAAAAAAAGGGTAAAGTCCAAAGAAAAGCACACCCAAAGAGTCACTGACTCCAAAGCAGCTTGTCCGATTCCACATGTGGCACCAACTAACATTATTATTGTTATTATTTTTGGAGACAGAGCCTCAAGCTGTCGCCCTGGGTAGAGTGTCGTGGCATCACAGCTCACAGCAACCTCTAACTCCTAGGCTTAAGCGATTCTCTTGCCTCAGCCTCCCAAGTAGCTGGGACTACAGGCACCCACCACAATGCCCAGCTATTTTTTTGTTGTAGTTGTCGTTTGGCAGGCCCGGGATCGATTCGAACCTGCCAGCTCTGGTGTATGTGGCTGGCGCCTTAGTTAGCTGCTTGAGCTACAGACACCAAGCCTGTTTTTTTTTTTTTAAAGATGAGATCTTGCTGTCACCCAGGTTAGAGTGCAGTGGCATCACCATAACTCACTCTTCAAACTTCTGGGTTCAAGTGATCCTCCTGCCTCAGCCTCCCGAGTAGCTGGGACTACAGATGCCCAACACCATACCCAACTCATTAAAAAAAAAAGTTTTGTACAGACAGGGTATCACTATGTTGCCCAGGCTGGTCTTGAACTTCTGGCCACTTTCTCAAGCCTTCTTACCTCAGTCTCCCAAAATGCTGGGATTATAGATGTGAGCCTCTATGCCTGGCCCCTACTTTGAAGTGGACTTTATTAACAGTCACAATATCCCACCAAATAGATGACCTAACTTGCACCTTTTCCAATCTTGCCTGCCACGGACAATGTGGACACCAGCCTCATTGACCCTTGGAAGGTCTGGGTAATACTCACCAAGTCCAGATCTTCTTTAGGGACAGTCTCTACTTTTGCAATTTTACCCTGAAACTTCTTGGAGAGAAAAGATGAAACTTCTCGCTCACAACCCTAAATCAGGATCAGAATGAAAAGACTTTCCACTGGTAAAAGTTCTGAAATTTCCAGTTCTGAAGCCCATCACAAAATGAGGAATAGGTCATCTGACCCAACTCTATGAAACACAGACTTACCTTTCTGGTCGCAATGTAGAAATATGGTTTATAAGGCAAGGCCACCTGCAACGGTCACCAACCCATCCAGGAGCAAAGAGCAAGGAAAAAGTGGAAAAAAAGTAATAAGACTGTTTGTTGTTAGTAGCCTTTAGTAGCCTTGAACCAAGGTGTCCTTGATCTTGGCAGCTTTTAAGAAGGATGGCATAATAGGAAATCCAGACCTGCACATATCTCAGGGGAAACAATTTTAAACACAACACCACTTGCCCTTCAGTCTTCCTGAGCTGAGTGCATCTGATGGTCACAACAGCTGTGCATTAGATGCCTCCCACTACCCTAGTCACAGAGCTGAATGAACTCTTGTCATTTTGGACCCAGCTACTCATCACAAGTGGATTTTAGCTTCTTGGGGTCAGGGGCTTACCTTAAATCTGCTCCCATCATCCTGAATAAAGTAGTAATCCACAGCACTGATCAAGCGTTTATCTTCATCTAAGATCTCAGTCTACAAGAGTCAGTCAACATGGGCAGAAGATTACTCTCTATGTAGGGTAATACCTTTTCCCTCTATTCTTTGAGAAACTAAGCACTTGAAAAACAAAATCAGCTAGCTCTTTACCTCTGCTTAAACACTGCTAGCCTCACATTCATAAGAAGTGCATCATTCTAGCCCTCCAAATGGGGATTTCTCTGAATTTCTCCCTTATAATCCTGGAAAGCTCTATTCTGATGGCTAATAGGGAGGCCCCTTGATGATGTCAGAGAGGAGAGGAGAGGAATTAATAGTCAAATCTCCCACTTATATCACCTGAACAGCAGAGTTGCCTATGGCCTACACTCTTCAGACATATAGGCCTTGTTCTGATGAGAAGGGATGTAGTCGCTCTCCTGAATGGGCAAAAGACTGAGAGAGAGCACTGGTGCTTACCGGATGCATGTTGATGAGCCAGCCAGTCTTCTCACCAGGCTCCTTCAACCTCTCAAAGCCAAATCGCAAATCCATCTTGTCTGTCCACTGGCTTCGTTCCAGGCGCTTGAGCACAGAGGCTGAGGAAGAGGGGCCATCATCACTGGTGAAAGGAAAAAGAAACTTAGGCTTTACCATTTGTGATGCCACCTAGCCCCATAACCTTTAACCAATCTAGTATATAAAGTGTTTCAGATATGACACATATATGCATTCCCCAAAAAACAAGCTTGGCCAAAAAGCTAATTAAAATAAAAGGATTTTTGAGAAAAACATGACTGGGGTAGGCTTCTCAAAACCTACCTCTGGTTAACTTTGTAACCAGAACACTAACAAAAAGCAAAAGTGACTAGATGCCACTACTTTAGGGGATATTAAAAATACACAAGAATATGGAACGTATTTTTCTTAGCAAATTATCTCAAGAATGAAAGAAAAAGTATCCAATGTACTCAGCCCTAATATGAAAGCTATAACCCAATTATAACCTAAGAATATGGGGAAAGGGAGGGGAGGAGAGAGGATGGGTGGAGGGAGGGTAATTGGTGGGACCACACCTATGGTGCATCTTACAAGGGTATATGTGAAACTTACTAAATGTAGAATATAAATGTCTTAACACAATAACTAAGAAAATGCCAGGGAGGCTATGTTAACCTGTTTGATGAAAATATGTCAAATTATATATAAAACCAGTGCATGGTGCCCCATGATTGCATTAATGTACACAGCTATGATTTAATTTAAAAAAATTAAAAAAAAAAATACACGACTCCCAACACTGCACCCCTGGGCATTAATCCTAGAGAAATAAAAACTCATGTTCATAAAAAAATATGTAAATATTCATAGCATCTTTATTCATAACAGCCAAAAACCTGAGAACAATCTAAATATCCCTCAGGAGGCAAACAGTTAACCTGTGGCACATACACATATTCTGGAGTACCACTCAACACTAAGAGGAATGGACTTAAGATACAACAACTTGTATGCATCTCAAGTGAATGATGTTGAGTAAAAAAAGCCAAGTCTCCAAATTGCACACTTTATACTTCCATTTATATAGCATTTCTGAAATAAAATTATCAAGATGAAAAACAGATTACTGGTTGTCAGGGATGGGAAGGAATAGAGGTGGCTGCCCCTATAAGGGGTGGGACCAGGCAATCTTTTTTTTTTTTTTTTTTTTTTTCGGTTTTTGGCTGGGGCTGGGTTTGAACCTGCCACCTCCGGCATATGGGGCTGGCGCCTTTCTCCTTTGAGCCACAGGGGCCACTCCACTAGGCAATCCTTTACTAGACTGTTCTGTATTTTGATTTTGGTTGTGGTCACCCAAATATGCAAGTGATAAAACTGCACAGAACCAAACACACATACATGTAAAAGAGTGCACATAAAACTGAAACAATCTGAGTAAGATGGATGGATTGTGTCAATGTCAATTTTCTGGCTGTGACAAATGTATTCTAGTTATACAAGATGTTATCACTTGGAAAAACTGGGGGAAGGAACATGGGATCTCTGTATGATTTCTGAAAACAGTCTGGAAATCTACAATTATCTCAAAACGGCCTTTTTTTTAAATGTTCAAAAATAAAGAGAATACAGATGTGGGCTCATGACCACTGAGATGACAAAGATGCAAATGGACCTCTGAGCACAAGAGAAAACCCCAAACTGCCAGAAGCTAAGAATCCTGCCAGGCTGAGGTTGCACCTCTCTGTTGAAAGAGGCCCAGGTGTAGGCAGTCATATTAAACTGTCTTAAAAAATAGAGCCAACAGGGCCAGGCACCATGGCTCATGCCTGCATTCCTAGAACTTTGGGAGGCAGAGATGGGAGAATCACTTGAGGCCAGGAGTTCAAGACTAGCCTGAGCAAAAGCCAGACTCTATCTCTATCAAAAAAAAAAAAAAAGAAAAGAAAAGAAAAGAAAAATTAGCTGGGTGTGGTAGTGGCACTTGTAGTCCCAGCTAGGTGGGGGGCTGAAGTGGGAGGACTGCTTGAGGTTGCTGTGTACTATGAGGGCCTCTGCACTCTAGCCTGGGGCAACAGAGAGGATCCATCTCAAAAAAAGATTCTCAAGTGAGAGGAAAAAAAAAAAAAAAAGAGCCAACAGTACACACATCTGTACAACATTCCAGTTAAGAGCTTTTTTTCTTTCCTACTAAAGAATGCAATTCTATTCTTCTATTCTGATTCCCCTTTTCTTGGAAAAACTGCAAATGAACCATACAATCACCACATTTTGCTAACATCCTTCACCTATTTACCAGCTGCATTTTTTTTTTTCTCAAATCATTTTTTTTTAATGTTGATTGCATTTATTTATTTATTTTTTTTTTTTATTTATTTTTTATTGTGAGAGAAGGGGCGGGGAAACCAGCTGCATTTTGAGCCAACTAGGGTTATAGAAACATCTACTATACCAGTGGTTCTCAAACTTCCTAATGCCATACGTGACCCTTTAATACAGTTCCTGTGGGTCTCAACCCACAGGTTGAGAACCACTGTACTATATATAGTATGTATGTAACAGTATCCGTACCCTCTAAATCTATTAAAATAAAACACCTGGTACAGCAAAATAAACTCTACCTTTAAATATCTCTCTGGAGTGCCTGGGTCTAGATATCAGTACAATGAAATATGGATAAAATGGGACTATAATATTGTTCGGTCTTCACTCAGTAGGGAAACTCACTACTCAGCTCTCCAGTACTAACACATCCGTCTCAAACTTTCCAAACCTTTCTCTGGTTAGAATGTTATAATGCTTCATATAGTTTTAACCATAAATCTTAAATTAAACACCCAATGAAAACATCCTACAACTAGAACTAGCTAAACTTGAGTCCAGAGCTCAGACTCTCCCCAACTGTTCACAGGTGAGATCCCATGTGGATAGACCAGAATAATTCGTCTAACTTCAAAACAGAGCAATCCTTTTATTAGGGTTTCAACTTTTTTTTTTAAGTAGTTTTTCCTTTAAACCACATTACTGAGATTCTAAAGTCTTCATATTTTTGGCCAGAAGACCAATTTATTTCCTATGTCAAGTGCATTTTCCTCTCCTCAAAAAATGTAAGCTAAGAACTAATATCCTGTGCCTTTTTGTCTTAATGTAAGTAATTGAGCTGCTTTACAAAGTAATCAGCAGACAAAACACGAGCGTTTACAGAGTGGGAATCCCAAACACACCACATGCAAAAGAGACAGATTCCCACAACTGCTTCCCAAACTCAGCATGAAGGCATATGCAGACACACTAGTTCTCGTTTTTTTCACTAGACTGCTCTTCTAGGCATGTTTCCCTTAACGCTGTTCCCATATGCTCTTCCAAACAGGGCAGTATGAGTTGTTCCACAATGATCTATATCTCAAAGGTGTTCTTTCCCTACTATTCAGACATTCATTCACTCCTTCCCTTCTGCCACTTTTCATTCCCAGGATCTATTCAGGCTCCTTAGTATGTTTCCTAGGATACCACCACTTGTTTTTTTTTTTTTTTTTTTTGAGACAGAGTCTCAAGCTGTCACCCTGGGTAGAATGCCACTGCGTCACAGCTCACAGCAACCTCAAACTCTTGGGCTTAAGCGATTCTCTTCCCAAAGCCTCCCAAGTAGTTGGGACTACAGGCACCCCCCACAACGCTGGCTCTTTGTTGTTGTTGTTGCAGTTGTCATTGTTGTTTTAGCTGGCCCAGGCAGGATTCAAACCCACCAGTCTCAGTGTTTATGTGGCTGGCCCCCTACCCACTGAGCTATGGGCACTGCCCAACACAATTTTCGATGAAACTGTATGACCCTTCCATCTCTGAGGTTTGGATGTTTGACTCCTACAAATCTCAAGTTGAAATTTGATCCCCAGTGTTGAATATGGGGTCTGGTGGGAGATGTTTTAGATCAAGGGGTGGATCCTTCATGAATGGCTAAGTGCCCTCCCTGGGATAAAGAGTGAGTTCTCACTTTGTTAGTTCACAGTGAGAGCTGGTTGTTTAAAAGAGCCTGGCACCATCTCTCTTGGCTCCTTCTGTTTCCAAGTGACACACCTGCTCCCCTTTCACTTTCTGCCTTGACTGGAAATTTCCTGAAGCCCTCACCAGAAGCAGATGCTAGTGCAATGCTTCGTGTGCAGTCTACAGAACTATGAGCTGAATAACCTTCTTTATAAATTACTCAGCCTCAGGCATTTCTTTACAGTGGCATAAAACAGACTGAGACAATCTCGGACGCTATTAAATTTCTCCATAAGGTGACAGTATTTCTAAAATATTCCTATACCATTTGACCCCGTAATTTCACTTCTGCAAATTTATGCTAAGGAAAATAACGTACAAGAAATATATATATTTTTGTATACAAAAGTTTTTCACAGGTTTTTTTGAAAGAGGGAAAAGCCATCTAAATAAGCTAAATATCCCAAATAAGACCAGTTTAAAAACTTTTTAGAAAGATTTGAACCGGTCAGGCATGCTAGCTCTTGCATGTAATCCTAGCACTCTGAGACACCAAAGTGGGAGGGTCCCTTGAGCTCAGATGTCCCTGTGCAAGAGTGAGATCCCAACTCTACTAAAAATTGAAAAATTAGCTGGGTGTTATGGCAGGTGCCTGTAGTTCCAGCTACTTGGAGGGCTGAGAACTTTGTCTGAAGGTATTCTATTCCTTGGGCCACCTCCATTCAAAGGATAGAAAGACCATATTCCAAGATTAGGATCCTGAAACCTTATAAAAGATTATAACCACTTTTAGGCAGAATAATGCCCCCCCCCCCGCCATGTCTGTGTCCCAATTCCCTAAACCTGTGAATATTATCTTACATCCAAAAAAAAAAGATTTGCAGATATTATTAAATTAAGGATCTTGAGATAGATGTTAGTGGGGTGGGTTCATAAGAGAGCTTAAGGGCCAGAGGGCAGGAGGGCCAAAGTCAGGAAGGGGAAGGTGGGAGGAGACAGGAGAGAAGAGATACAACACTGGTGTTTTTGAAGATGGAGAGAAGCAAAGAAAAGATTCTGCCCTAAAGCCTCCATTAGGAATGCACCCCTGCAGACACCTTGATTTCAAGGTTCTAGAGGTTCTTGATTTCAAGGTTTCTAGAGGTTCTGACCTCTAGAACTAAAACAGAGTAAGATCATATTACTTAACTTATTAATTGGTAATTTGTTACAGCAGCAATTGGAAACTGATACACCCTGTATTACATGACCATTTGATCTCTAAAATACCTGGATTCATCTTTAATCACAAACATAGGAAAACTGCTTTCCAGACTTTGCTAGAGAACCCAGCTTCAGTTTGAGGCCCAAATCTTCACTGGAATCAAGACGAATAAAGTGCTGCTTGTGGGGCATTGGTATATACGAGTACGCAGCTTTCCGTACTAGTCCTCCAAATATCCTTCCAAGTGAGTTGGATCAAGTAGCCTAGAAAACTACTCACTTGGACCCTACCTCCTCCCAAAATTGTTTTCTCTTAGATGCGTATTTCACTTTAGCCAATGATAGCAGAAAATCTGCAAAATGAGGACAACAGCCACTTCCCGGCTTCTTACTACATCGCAGCCACTGTCCTGGTGCTCTGCACACACGCTTTCAGCTTCCATGACAGCCCTGCGCAGTGCTCGCCTGCTTCACAACTAACCCTAACTTTCACTCTTGTAGCAGCCAGCGCTCCCCGGGGAGGCTGTGCGAGTCGGAAGGCCGGGCAGAAGCCACAGCCATCCGGTACACGACGCCTGCGGCCTTCGCGCACGCTGGCTCGTGTGAACTGCTTTCCCCCTCCAGGCCCGGGGCTCAAGCCTGAAACCCGCACTGCAGCGGAGCCTTCCCGCGGCTCCCAGAAGACTAGGCGACACGCCCAAAGCAGGCTCCGCACGACACCCCCACCCCTTTGGGGATCTCCGGACTCTACTGTCACTGAGCACTGGCTGCCGGCAAGGCCCGAGGACGCCAGGGAAAGGTCAGCAGGGAGAGGGTCACGGCCGCGCGAGCTGAGGAAACCCGAGGAACGGCGAGGGCAGCCCCGTCTGACGACCAGATGGGCGCGCCGTCCCGCCCGAGCGCGCGGTCTCACCGGCCCGCCTCGCTGTCCGCACCCGGGTCTCCACGCCACAGCCCGCGGGTCCTCAGAGCCATCTCTTTGCTGGTTGCCGCAGCTTCCCGGGAAAAGTTTGGCGCGCTCTCGCCCACTCTCGCGAGAGCCCAGGGCGCCCGCCGCCCAATCAGGAGGCGGGCCCTGCCCGCGGCGCTCCAATCTGCGTCGGCGGGGGAGGTGGCGCGGTAGGGACCGGGGAGAAGTGCACGGCGGTGCAACGCTGGGTTTGGGCCCAGTGGCGCAGCAGACCGTGACGGGACAGGAAATGTCAGGCGGTCCCAGCCTCGCGCCCGGCGCCCCGGGCCTTAGTCCAGGCGGGTCAGAGGTGGGGTCGGCGCCCCGGGCGGAAAGTCCAGGGGGAGGTGATGGCGCCTGCGGTGTCCAAGCTGCGGACCGAAGCGGGATTCGGGGGCCTCCCAAGGCGGGCGCTCGCCCAGTACCTGTTCCTCCTGCGGCTCTACCCGGTACTTACGAAGGCGGCCACCAGGTACGCAAGAAGAGGGGGCCGCCAAGAGAGGGAGAACGAGAGAGAGGGGGAGAGGTCCTCCAGAGGCGGGAGGAGGAGGAGGTCTCTGAGGGAGTAGGGGAGGAGGAAGGTGTTGCCGGAAAAGGAGAGCGTGAGACCAGGAGAGGGTCTCCGAGGGCGGAGGGGTGTGCCCGGCCTGTCACTGCGCAGGTGCGTCTGGTGTGAGGTTTGAGTACCAAAACACTGTCCCCACATTTCAAAATGACCCCTAGCCCTTAAATTAACTACAAATTTAATTAACACGGGTCTGCGTCCTTGGTCCAGGAAGGCACAGCTTAGGCAATGTAAACACGAAACGAAAATCTGCAGCCTGTGCCCTGGCCAACACCAAGCACCTCTTGCTCCTGTTTGGCTGTCCCTGATTTGGGGTAGTCAACTTTGTATTGAGACACCACGCTTCATGACGATTAATTAACATTGTGAGCCTGCCCCTTTTATGAATCCAGCCTTTCCTAGACAAGCATCGAGGGCCTCCGTGTAGCTGTGATCACAGAGCCAGCCTTATAGTAAAGAATTAGACAAAAAGCACATAAATACCTGACATAGCAGTGTCAGGGTTTGTGTGAGAAGGTGATGTGGCACAGGACATGTGAAGTGAAGGAGAAGTCTCCTTCTAGAGGCACCCAGCTGGTGCAGGGCTGGGAAGAAGTCTGTGTCTGTGGTATCAGAGCAGAGTGGTTCCGGGGTTCCCAGTGAAGCTCCTCAGAAGACAGCTATGGACCAAGCCTGGGAGGGGGGAGACACTGGGCCTATGTCCACCTTTTTGTTGAAATTTTTGTTGTGAGAATTGTAGGTTCCCATGCAGTTGTAGGAAGTGATACAGAGAGAACCCTTGTATGCCCTGTCCAGTTTCCCCCATTGGTTTCATTTGGTAAACTATAGTGCAATAACACAGCCAGGACATTGACCTGGACACAGTTCACAGGCGATATGCAGGCTTTGCCCAGTGTTTCCTATACTCGTGTGTAGATATCTGGTTCTGTGCAGTTTTATCATATACACAGGTTCATGTATTCACCAGGACAGTTAAAATACAGAAAAATGTCATCATAAGGTTCCTCCCCTATTGCCCATACCTTCCTGATTCCCTGAGTGGTAATATTTGGCAAAACTGTAGTATAATGTCACAACCAGTATATTGACATTGATGGAGTCTACCAATTGGAAATCTACTGTACTTAACTTGTGTGTGTAAGTTCTCTTGTCTGCACCTGTATTACTAAGTGTTCCTCCACACCCATCTGTGGTATGATCTAGGAACAGCCCTGCTACTTCACCAGCAGGAAAGGAACACCCTCATGCTGGTTGATTGTGTTTTCTGATTACTGTCTGTCCACAGTGGCATTTTGTCAGCACTTGGGAACTTCCTTGCCCAGATGATTGAGAAGAAGCAGAAAAAAGAAAACTCTAAAACTCTAGATGTCAGTGGGCTTCTCAGATATGCTGTTTATGGGTGAGTTGCACAGGGGCTGGCTTACCCTGGAGCTGACCAAGTATAGCCAAGCTGGGGGACCAAAACCACATTTTGGGAGTAAGCATTGATGTAATTATCATGGGTGGAAAAAATCAGAACAGTTTATATAGTTTGTGTGGTATGTATATATATATGTATAATTTTAAATGAACGGGTCAGGGTGGCTGTGTTTTTGTTTTTGTTTTGCAGGTTTGAACCCGCCACCTCCAGTGTATATGGGGCCAGCACCCTACTCCTTGAGCCACAGGTGCCGCCCATAGAGTATCTTTTTTTTTTTTTAGTGAAAGTCTCACTTTGTCGCCCTTGGTAGAGTGCCATGGCGTCACAGCTTACAGCAACCTCCAGCTCTTGGACTTAGGTGATTCTCTTGCCTCAGCCTCCTGAGTAGCTGGGACTACATGCGCCCGCCACAACACCTGGCTATTTTTTTTTTTTTAATAGAGACAGAGTCTCACTTTATGGCCCTTTGGTAGAGTGCCGTGTCCAGCTCCTGGGCTTAAGCGATTCTCTTGCCTCAGCCTCCCGAGTATCTGGGACTACAGGTGCCTGCCACAACTCCCGGCTATTTTTTTGTTGCAGTTTGGCCAGGGCTGGGTTTGAACCCGCCACCCTTGGCATATGGGGCCGGCGCCCTACCTTGCTATTTTTTTGTTGCAATTTGGCTGGGGCCGGGTTTGAACCTGCCACCCTCGGTATATGGGGCCGGCACCCTACTCACTGAGCCACAAGCACAGCCCCTGGGTTGGCTCTCTTAATTGGGCTGAAAGGCAGACCTAATAGCAGGCAACTCAACTACCCTAAAGTCAGATTTCAAGACTCAAAGATCCTAGAAACATGCTACGTTGGGCTCTGGAAGAGGAAAACTCAGACATGGCTAGTTTCTCTTATTGGTTACTCCCCCCCTTTTGTTTTGAGACAGCCTCTTGCTCTGTTGCCTAGGCATGACTGCAGGGGTATCATAGCTCACTGCAACCTCAAAATCCTGGGTTCAAGTGATCTTTCTGCCTCAGCTTTCTGAGTAAGTAAGTAAGACTACAGATAAGTGCCACTATGCCCAGCTAATTTTTTTTTTTTGCAGTTTTTGGCCAGGGCTGGGTTTGAACCCACCACCTTTGGCATATGGGGCTGGTGCCCTACTCCTTTGAGCACAGGCGCCGCCCCCAGCTAATTTTTTTTTAACCCTCTGACTGTAGAGCTTCTGAACGCTCCAAACATTGTGGATCGTTCACACCAAAGGAATATCTTATTTGAACATCCCTAGGTGTTGTTTGCAATCAAAAGGTTACTATAGAGCAGTGGTTCTCAATCTTCCTAATGCCCTGACCCTTTAATACAGTTCCTGTGGGTAGTGACCCACAGGTTGAGAACCATTCCTATAGAGGGTGTCCAAAAAATGTATACACATTTTAAGAAAGGGAAAAATTGTACTCAAGTCATTTTTGACTTTTGCAATTACAAGAGATACAATATACTGGCTCAGTGCCAGTAGCACAGTGGTTACGGTGCTAGCCACATACACTGAGGGTGCCAAGTTCAAACCCGTCCCAGGCCAGCTAAACAACAATGACAACTGCAACAAAAAATAGCTAGGCGTTTTGGTGGGCACTTGCAGTCCCACCTACTTGGGAGGCTGAGGCAAGAGAATTACTGAAGCCCAAGAGTTTGAGGTTGCTGTGAGCTGGGATGTCACAGCACTCTACCAAGGGCAACATAGTGAGACTCTGTCTCAAAAAAAAAAAATAAAAGAGAGATACAATATACAAGATAACAAACCTTATTGGTATATATTGAGTATTTGGCACCCTCGAATCCTCTATTTTGTAGAGACAGGGTCTCTCATTGTGTTGTTTTGGCTGGTCTCAAACTCCTGACCTCAAGTGATCCTCTTGCCTCAGCCTCCCAAAGTGCTAGGATTATAGGCATGAGCCACCACACCTAGCCTCTGTTGTTACTTTCATAGTGTAAACATCCAGAAAAATATTTCAGTATTCTAAAAAATGTCCAGTTTCTGAACTACTTTCTGAATTGCAAAAAACACAATGATTCAGGCTTTTAACCAATGTAATCCATCTTGAACTCTGTGACCAACAATGGTGTTAGTTTTGGCCACACAATGGTGTTTTGTTTGGAGACAAAGTCTCAAGCTTTTGCCCTGGGTAGAGTGCCATGGCATCACAGCTCACAGCAACCTCAAACTCTTGGGCTTAAGTGATTCTCTTGCCTTAGCCTCCCAAGTAGCTGGACAACAGGTGCCCACCACAGCACCCAGCTGTCAAGGTCTTGCTCTGTCTCAGGCTGGTCTCAAACCTGTGAGCTCAGGCAATCCACCCACCTTGGCCTCCCAGAGTGCTAGGATTATAGGTGTGAACCATTGCGCTTGGCCCTGCCCCTCTTCTTAATATTGAATTTTACATAGCAGCAGGTATGTTATCCCTGTGGACAAAGTGGGTAGGTTCCAGATACACTGTAGAATTAGTACTAGAAATGGAGATCAGTGTGTAGCACCAGGTCTTACTCTTGCCAGTTATCCCAGAGTTTGATAAATGCTCTAAAACCAGGGACGTGACCATTTGTTTATTACTGACCACCCACTCAGGGCCAGGCCCTGGTCTGGTCACTGTGGACACAGCAGTGAAGAGACAGACACTACTTTCCTATGGGTTCTGCCTCCTAGGGAGAAGAAGGCCCCTTCTAACCAAGAGACTGAGATAATGACAGTGCTCTGCAGAAAATGGATCAGGGCCTGGAATGTGACACAGCACAGGGGCATGCGTAAGCCAGACCACTAGGAAGGGCCTATTCAAGCTGACCACTCAAGTGGAGATGGAGAGACAGCTTTGGGAGCAAATGATCCAGGACAGGAATGACTTTAGTCTATTAGAAGCCAAAGAGAATGCTTAAAGCAGATTCAAAGAAAATGTATTGTGTAGTCAGAACTTAACATCAGCGAGGCAGGTGAAGCTGGACCAGAGAAAGACACAGCCAGAGAACCATAGTGGCTCACACCCTCCTTGGGACCTCAGATTCTTCTTCACAGGGCCGCTGAGTCACTACTTCTACCTCTTCCTGGAGCATTGGATCCCTCCTGAGGTTCCCTTGGCGGGAGTCAAGAGGCTCCTCCTGGACCGCTTCTTCTTTGCACCAGCCTTCCTGTTGTTGTTCTTCCTCATCATGAGCTTTCTGGAGGTTGGTGTCTACCGTTGAACTTAACACAGCTCTTTATTTAGCATGGGGGGGTCTTCCCCCCCCCCCCCTTTTTTAGGAGATGAGGTCTCACTGGAGTGCAGTGACAAGATCATAGGTCACTGTAGCCTTGAACTCCTGAGCTCAAGTGATCCTTCTGCCTTAGTCTTCCGAGTAGTTAGAACTAAAGGCACCTGCCACAATGCCTGGCTAATTTACCATATATACTCGAGTATAAGTCGAGATTTTTTGGCACAAAATTTGTGCTGAAAAACCCGAACTCTGCACAAATTTTGTGCGGGGGGGAGGGGGGGGAACTCGGCTTATACTCGAGTATATAGGCATTTTTATTTTTTTTTGAAACAGTCTCCCTGTGTTGCCTAGGCTGGTCTTGAATTCCTAGAAACTTGAATTCCCAAGTTGCTAGGATTACAGGTGTGAACTACCACACCCAGCTCTGCACAGGTTTTCTTAACATGACATCCCTGGTAGAATTCAGAGGGTCTGTGAACTTTTCACTGCATGAATTCAAATTTTACAGTTTCCTTTATGAATGTAGGAAGCAATCCTACCAGTAGGATTAGCAGTACCTATTTGTCCCCAGTAGAATTCACATGTCATTTATATTATAGATGTCTTGAAATATAATTTATGCTCATTACTGCCTGGATTTGCCATTAGGTATTGTTACTGGATATGTTAAGAAGTGCATACATTGGTCTTCCATAAAGTTGTTTTCTGAATTTTGCCTTTTTTAAAAATTTCAGATTAATGTGAGGGTATAAACAATTAAGTTACAATGTTTATATTTGATAGGGAGAGTCCCTATTGTTGTGTCCCACCATATACCCTTACATTGTGCCCATTAAATAGCACACCTAATTTCCCTCCCCCCTCTTCCCCCATTTGAATTGAGTTTTTCTCTTACATGGGTGCTATTAGATTGTCTGCTGGCTTCATATTAGTATTGAGTACATTGGATACTTGTTTTTCATTCTTGTGATACTTTACTAAGAAGAATATGTTTTAGCTCCATCCAGGTTACTACAAAGGATGTAAAGTCTTCATGTTTTCTGAATATTTTGATAATATTTCAGTATAGTTGGTTCCTTGCTAGTCTTCTGGATTTATACATTATAAAACATGATTCTGAGAAGGGGGACCTTGGGTTTCATCAGATTGCCATGCAGATCCATGGTATAAAAAGTTGGAGACTCGTTAGTGATATTGCATAAGCCTGTTTGAACCCTGGGGCATCATAAGTGCTCTGAAGAGTTAACTTACTAGCATAAATTTAAATCAGAATAAGTTCTTCATATGCACTCATCAGGTGCTATTCTCTGAAATGTGTGCTACATTCCTAGTTCACTGGCACTTCCAAATCCTGAAAGTGATTTGTTTTAGCCAATCACAGCAATTAAATGGTTTCACTCAGATTTTATTTTGAAACAGCATGTCAGGTTCTTCTCTCTAAGGGGAATACTTCTTGTATAAAGTAGTCCTGGGGTAAATTAGGAAAGCTGTTTAAACTTAACTATGATGATTAGTAAGTCCCTGATAGTAAAAAGAAATGCTTGGGAAGTCCTTAGCAAATCTGAGTGAGAAAGAAGCAAAATGTACCACACTTTAGAGGTGTGGGTACTTCCTTATTTCCTTCCAAATATAAAGGGAAAATATTTTCATTAAAACAAAACCTGTGGGGTGGCGCCTGTGACTCAGCAGGAAGGCTCTGGCCCCATATACCGAGGGTGGTGGGTTTAGACCGCCAGCTAAAACTGCAGTGGTGACTGTAACAAAAAAAAAAAAAAAAAAAATGGGCGTTGTGGCAGGTGCCTGTAGTCTCAGCTACCTGGGAGGCTGAGGCAAGAGAATTGCTTAAGCCCAAGAGTTGGACGTTGCTATGAGCTGTGTATGACGCCACAGCACCTACTGAGGGCAACACAGTGAGACTCTGTCTCAAAAAAACAAAACAAAACCTGTGTATATATGCCAAATGTTACCTAAGTGCACAAAGTAATTTGAAATGTAACTATGTAGTAGAACCACTGTGCATACCCTCCCACCCCCAACCCTCTACATCCCAGTTGTCTTTGATCAGACTGGGTAGCATCCTACTGTGTACCTGTCCCTATTATGTAAGGGTTCCTATTTGGTAAGTTTTTGAGACTGTTCTCCAAAAAAGCTGTCTGTGTTTCCTGTAGCAGTGTAGCATAACAACAGCTAACAGTAGTAGAGCACATGCCTTTCTCCAAGCTCTACATAGAGTACTTTATGCCGTTTAAGTTCACATAATGGCCCCATATGACAGTTGAGGAACCTGAAACCCAGAACCAGTAAATGACTGGCTTAAAGGCATGTAACTTTCCAGTCTTTGAGCCAGAATTCAGATTCCAGGCTTTGTGGCTGGGGGAAAGTCTTAATCCTCTGCTTCTTCCTCAATGTGAGGTTTGTTTCCTCATTCTCTTAACAACCATGACTGTGTTTTTCTTTTAAATAGTTTGTAATCTCTTAGGTGAAACCTTATTTTCATTTATTTGTATTTATTCATAAGGTCGCACACCTTTTTATATGCATATCTGACCTTTGTGTTTCTTTTTTTCTTTTTCTTTTTTTTTTTTTTTTTTTAATATAGAGTCTCTGTTATCCTGGGTAGAGTGCTATGACATCATAGCTCACAGCAAAATCAAACTCTTGGCCTCAAGTGATGCTCTTACCTCAGCCTCCCAAGTAGTTGGAACTATGGGCGCCTGCCACAACACCTAGTTTTTTTCTATTTTTAGTAGAGATGGTCTCTTGCTTTTGTTTAGGCTGGTCTTGAGCTCAAGCAATTACCCACCTCAGCCTCTTAAGAGTGCTAGGATTACAGGCATGAGTCACTGCGCCTGGCTTGGCCTTTTTATTTATTTATTATTTTTGTTATTGTTGTCAGTGTTGTTGAGCAGGCCCTGGCCAGGTTTGAACCCACCAGCCCGGGTACATGTGGCCAGCACCCTCACCACTGAATTATGGGTACCAAGGCTATTATTTTTTTAGTGTCACCATAGCACACTGCACCTTGAATTCCTGAGCTTAGGCATTCCTCTCACCTCAGCCTTCCAGAGTGTTAGGATTACAGGTGTGAGCCATTCATTATACCCAGCCTTTATTTTTTTTATTTATTTTTTTACCCCCAAGAGAAAACAGGGTCTCACTCTATGTCACCTGGGCAGAGGTGTCATCATGATTCACTGTAATGGTCACTCAAATAACTGGGCTAATGTTTTGTATTAATTGCAGAGATGGGTCTTGCTGTATTGCTTAGGCTGATCTCAAACTCTTGGCCTCAAGTGGTCCTCCCACCTCATCCTCACAGAGTGCTAGAATTACAGGTGTGAGCCACTGCACCTAGTGAATTTTAGTTTATTTCTATTGGTGT
>CAUYPK010055837.1:0-68613 GCA_963574355.1 Loris lydekkerianus
TTAACAAATGGAAGAACACACCATGCTCATGGATGGAAAGAATTAACATTGTTAAAATGTCTATACTGCCCAAAATAATCTACCTATTCAATGCCATTCCTATCAAAATACCAACATTGTACTTTCAAGATTTGGAAAAAATGATTCTGCGTTTTGTATGGAACCAGAAAAAACACTGTATAGCTAAGGCAGTTCTTAGTAATAAAAATAAAGCTGGGGGCATCAGCATACCAGATTTTAGTCTGTACTACATAGGGGTCAAGACAGCATGGTACTGGCACAAAAATAGAGACATAGACACTTGGAATCGAATTGAAAACCAAGAAATGAAACTAACATCTTACAACCACCTAATCCTCGATAAACCAAACAAGAATATACCTTGGGGGAAAGACTCCCTATTCAATAAATGGTGTTGGGAGAACTGGATATCCACATGTAAAAGACTGAAACTGGACCCACACCTTTCCCCACTCACAAAAATTGATTCAAGATGGATAAAGGACGTAAATTTAAGGCATGAAACAATAAAAATCCTCAAAGAAAGCATAGGAAAAACACTGGAATATACTGGCCTGGCGAAAGACTTCATGAAGACTGCCATGGCAATTGCAACAACAATAAAAATAAACAAACAGGACTTCATTAAACTGAAAAGCTTCTGTACAGCTAAGGAAACAATAACCAAAGCAAATAGACAACCTACACAATGGGAAAGGATATTTGCATATTTTGAATCAGATAAAAGCTTGATAACTAGGGTCTACAGAGAACTCAAATTACTCCATATGAAAAAAAGCCAACAATCCCATGTATCAATGGGCAAGAGACATGAATAGAACCTTCTCTAAAGGAGACAGACAAATGGCTAACAAACATGAAAAAATGTTCATCATCCCTATCTATTAGAGAAATGTAAATCAAAACCACCCTGAGATACCATCTAACCCCAGCAAGAATGGCCCACATCACAAAATCTCAAAACTGCAGATGCTGGCATGGATGTGGAGAGAAGGGAACATTTTTACACTGCTGGTGGGACTGAAAACTAGTGCAACTCTTTTGGAAGGAAGTATGGAGAAATCTCAAAACACTCAAGCTAGACCTCCCATTTGATCCTGCAATCCCATTACTGGGCATCTACCCAGAAGGAAAAAAAAAATCCTTTTATCATAAGGACACCTGTACTAGACTGTTTATTGCAGCTCAATTTACAATTGCCAAAATGTGGAAACAGCCTAAATGCCTACCAACCCAGGAATGGATTAACAAGCTGTGGTTTATGTATACTAGGGAGTACTATTCAGCCATTAAAAATAATGGAGACTTTACATTCTGCATATTA
The DNA here is from genome assembly GCA_963574355.1 of Loris lydekkerianus. Taxonomy (NCBI): domain Eukaryota; kingdom Metazoa; phylum Chordata; class Mammalia; order Primates; family Lorisidae; genus Loris; species Loris lydekkerianus. Next base: position 1,346 of record CAUYPK010055837.1, read on the forward strand.
GCTTGGATGGAAGTGGAAGACATTGTTAGTAAAGTATCACAAGAATGGAGAAGCATGAATCCTATGTACTCAATTTTCACATGAGGACAATTACTGACAATTAAGGTCATGGTGGGGGTGGAGGAAGGGGAGAGCAGAGAGAGAAAGAAGGAGGTAGGGGTGGGGAAAGGAAGAGCAGAGAGAGGGAAGGAGGGAGGGGATGGGGCCTTGGTATGTGCCACACCTTTTGGGGGCAAGACAGGATTGCAAGAGGGACTCTACCTAACAAATGCAATCAGTATAACCTGGCTTATTGTACCCTCAATGAATCCCCAACAATAAAAAAAAAAAGAGAGAGACATATGATTTGGCCATTGAAAAATGAAATAAAATTCTGACTAGAGAAACTGTCAAAGAAATTACAGATACAGGAAATAGCATCGGGACATATGAAAACTGAGAGGCAAAGCTGGAAAACAAGGTTGGTCCGTAGGTCCTTAATGCCTAGCTAGGAAACAGCTACACAAAGCCAAAGTCAAGGTCTGCATTACTAAAAAGAATTACGTTCCTGAATCAACCCTGTAACATTTCTAGTAACAGAATCTGCTGCCTCTTGAGAATCTCTGTCCCAACTTTTAGTTCTTTCTTTTCCTTGTATTGGTCTAAAATATTTTTCCTATAGCTTTCACCTCTTTGTTTAAATTCTACCTTTTATGTCCTCACGGAACAAAAGAATTTCTCTTCCATACAGTTATTCAAATAAAGAAGATGGCTTTAAGTTTTTTTGAAAATCATTCCTTTGGCCACAATCGCTCTCTCTCTTCAAGCACTCAACGTATGTCACGGCCGTGGACCTTTCCCCACTCTCATCACTGGACTCCAGTGAACTGAGATCCCCCTTCAGGTGAAATGCTCCCATTGGACACAATTCTGGCAACGTGAATACACATTGGAGTACAGAATACACATGGTATAACTGATGAAGTTTAAGGCCACCTGCATCTGGATTTAGTGTAGTGGGCAATGCAGGGGCATTAAAGTAGTGTAAAGATGGACTGAAGAAGAGAAAAATGATGGAGAAGAAGTTGTTAGGAAACCAGGGTAATGGTACAGGATAAAGGCAGTGAGAAGCCCAATTAAAGTGAACAGTGCAAATGGGAGGGAAGGGGAAGGTGACACAACAGGGCTTGGCATCTCACTATATGGAGGAGGAAGAAAAGCCGTAGAAACTTCCAGGGGTGTTAGTTTGAACTGGGAAAACAGTAGTCTCATTTGATCAGATGCAAAGTCTCCACCCAGCACTGACTTCAGAGGAAGATGCTGGGTTGGGTTTGGACACAAGTTTGAAGTGACGGCCTAGGCACAAGCCTGAAGGAAAGTTGGAAAGTTGCTTGCTATTACCTGTGGCCAAGGCGGAGGTGGGAAATGCTCAAAGTAATATTTTCAAGGAAAGAAGAGACCCCAGGGTAGCACCTGCTTTTAGGGGCTTGGAGGAGTCAGAAGCAGCAGAGGGGGAGAGTGGAGAGACCCAGTGTAAAGCAGAGCGGGAACTCAAGAGAGGGATAAAGTTTTATCCTCAAATGCCAGGGAAGGAGAACGCACACTGAGGCAGAGCTATTGCCCTGGGTGATTAAGACCGAGCACAAAAGGCAGTTTTAGTGAGTATCAGAGACAGGGGATGAGGAAGGGAAGACCACAAAGACAGAAGGATTGAAAACATCCTTGCTAATCAAGGCGAGGAGAGGATGAACAGGGCACAAAGGAAGTTGTTCGATATCTTGATGGTTGTAGGAGGGGTTGTTTTGTTTTCTTTAGGTTGGGGAGACCTAAGCAAAGGCGGTGAGGAACACTGTGTTCCATTTTAGAATATTTACATTATCTTACTTAAAGGAAAAAAACTTAATGAGAAAATTCGCAAAATATGACTGAGAAATAAAGGCCTCCCTCTTCTACTTGCTCTCTCGTTCACACACACACGTGCACACACAGAGCCGTAAGTACTGCTAAAATATTTGACTCTATTTTTCCAGGCAAGTGGTTTTGGAAAGTGAGCCTGATCCTACTTTCTTAGGGAGCAAAGGCTTTGCAATCAAAAATTAGATTAGAATGGACCTTATTTTATGCCAATCTGATTTAAACGGCTGTTTCTACATTTGGATTTCCTTTGCTCACCATTTCTGATTCCTAATAATTCCTCTTCAGCAGCTTTCTCTGTATTATGTATGGTGGAATTTAAGAAAATAGTTCTATCTGTAGGAGTATAAAATTACAATGCAGGGATTTAGAGTGCTTCTTAAGCTTGTTTTACCATCTTAGGCATTAACATAGTTGTACCTATTCAAAGGTTTTAATGTGTGTTCAGTGAGGTTTAGAGCTTTGCTTTCCACTGACAACTGCAGAAATAAGGAAAATACTGTGGCATTCCATAAAAAGATAGTAAAATTAGAATTTTTCATAGTAACTCAAATGCTTCTTATTCAAACCAATGAATAAATAGCCTGAGAAAAGTACTTTGTTTCCTACAATTAACCAGCTCCACCTGAGTCTGTGAGGTTCCTAACACACACATACACACCACACGTTGTCCACAAAACTGAACAACTACTCATAGCTTGGAGTCAAGGGTGGCTTTCACACTTCTGGGCATCGGACAGTCTCTGCTCCTTTTCCTGTCATTATTTCTACTTGGTATCTGCCTGGAAAAGTCCTACTGCTCCTCAAGACTTAGCTCAAGCAATTCTCTGTCTAGGAAGCCTTTGCTGAGTCACTCAGGTAAAATAAACAAATTGCACCCTATATATTCCTTCACTATCAATATCTACTTGTATGCCCAGTGCCTCGCCCAGTGTCTGCTCCAAGTGTTTTTTTGCTGAGTGAATGAAGCTCTGATGAACCTATCTAGATACAGAAAAATATAAGAGGAATGAATTTTTATATTTTAAAAAGTGTAGTCTGGCTTGGTGCCCATAGCACTGTGGTTACGGTGCCGGTCACGTTCACCGAGGCTGGCGGTTCGAATCTGGCCTGGGCCAGCTAAACAACAATGACAACTGCAACAACAACAACAAAAATAGCCAGGCATTGTGGCAGGCACCTATAGTCCCAGCTACTTGGGAGGCTGAGGCAAGAGAATCACTTAAGCCCAAGAGTTTGAGGTTACTGTGAGCTATGACGCCACGGCACTCTACCAACGGCAACGTAGGGAGATTCTGTCTCAAAAAAAAAAAGTGTAGTCTCCCACGTGTAATTTAAAGGATACTGTGTGTGGTAGAACGAAAATGGCCCCAAAGCCATCTAGGTTCCAATTTCTGGTACCTAATACGGCAAATGTAACTTTATAGGTGTGGATTAAAGTCATAATCCTGGGATAAAGTGATTATGCTGGATTACCTGGGTGGGCCTAATGATGGAATCACAGGTGTTCTTATGAAGAGGCAGAGGGAGATTTGGCAGAAGAGGAGGAAAGCAATGGGGTGATGGAAGCTGGGGAGAAAGCGCCCGCAGTGAGGGGCTGCAAGGCTGGACAGGAGAGCAGCCTTCAGAAGCAACTGAGAGGCAGGGAACTGGATTCTCTCCTGGAGGTTCCAGAGCAAGACACCTGGACTTCAACCCAGTGAGACTCGTCTGGACTTCTGAGCTCCAGACCACAAGTGTATGGCTGAGTACTGTTTTAAGCCATCAAGTTGGTGGTAACTTGTTACAGCGGCACAGGAAGCCAGTGCACCACAGATGCTTCTCCCTCTAGACGAATAAGTCCTCTCACAGCTGGCTCTGACATTACGACCGAGGTAAAAATGAAATCAAGATTAGCTTAGGAGCCAAAACACTTCTATTATTATTATTTTTTTTTTTACTTCTATTAGTTTTGACTCTTCCATTTTTTAGTTAGACATTTGAGTCAGGACCACTGGGCCTGGCTTTCCCGAGGTTAAAACCTGCCCAGTCTACTTCTAGGAGTTGTTATGAGCAACCACATGGCATAAAACACACAAAAGCATTATGTAAACTATGACAAAACATAAAGTATTATAATGACTACTTACTCCCGTGGACCTGAAAACAGAAAGCATCTGATATAACGTAAATGAAGCCCATCTGATAATTAACACTGTAGTTCAGTTATAGCACCTGGCCATGAAATCTGTGCATATTTGTTCAGGGAATAAGCAAATTAATGAAAGCATGAATGAATGATATTAGCATATTAGAAAATAAATTCATTACCAACAGAATCTTGTTGGTAATGGAATAGAGGAAAAAGAAATTCAAGGAAGAGGCACAGTACTTGAAAAGTCAAGGGTACAGTGTACCACTTGTGATGGGAGTGGCAGCTACCCAGTGGAGGATGTGGGAGGGGGGTACCGGGTGAGAAATGGGACTACAGCAGATTTCTAAATGGAGTCGTCATCAGAGGAACAACTGAACAAGCTGAGGGCGAGCACCCAGAGGGGTAGGAGGAAAAGCAGAGAGGAGTATCACGGACAAAGGAGAGTTTCCAAAGGTAGGAGGGAATGATTCTCAATGTCAAGTGCTGCCAGTGGATGGGAAAAAACCGTAGTGTCTATGAAAGGTCTCTGTGGGGGTTACTGAGGTCAGGAAGGTTGACTGACGAGGGGCTGACAGGGTGGGAACTGTGCTCCTTCTTTCTGCATTGTTAGGGGACAGAACAATGTACCCTTCTCGCCTCATCAGCTGCCTTTTCTGGCTCCATTTCTTCTCTTGCTCTTGCTACCAGCCTCATGAATTCTCCACTTTGTCCTTGGCACTGAGCACAGACAGTACCTGGACTATGCATAACCCCATTCCCGTGATAAGCTCACTTCATTTCAAATCCTCAATTATCAGGTCTCTGGGTGACACCTTTAATGCTGATCCCCAGTGCAGCACATCTGGAAAAGATACAGTTTCCAGACATCCCGCAGAGCAATCAACCAGAACTGGGACCAAGACTAGAGATTTTTTAAAATTTCTTTTGATTTCAGAGACTGGAGTTTAATCTGCCTTTATGATACTATCATGTCCAGTAAATTTAGTGTCCACTTCCTTTGGGATGTTTTCCTTCTAAAGGTAATTTTCAGAAACCTAGGAAGAGAATAGGGTGCCAGAGGTTACCGCAGAAGAGCAGATCGCAGAGTCTAGCTCCGAGGGAGACAGACTCAGACTTGAAAGTATGCTTGGTAAAAAAGGAAAAAAAAGGAAAAAAGTGGCTGGATTCATTTGCTAGGGCTGCCAAAACAAAGTCCCGCAGACTGGGTGGCTTAAACAACAGACGTCTATTTCCTCACAGTTCTGGAGGCTGCAAGTCCAAGACCCAGGTGTGGCAGGTTAGTCTCTTTTCTCTGCGGCCTCTCCCCTCGTCTTGTACGTAGCTGTCTTCCCTCTCTTCTCCTCTCCTCGTCAGAAAACCCATCCTATTGAATTGAGATCCACCCCAGTGATTTCATTTTAACTTAATCACTACTGTAAAGACCCTGTCTCCCAATGCTGTCCCATTTTGAGGTACTGCGGGATAGGAATTCAACAGATAAATTTTAGGGAACATAATTGAGCCCATAATAGTGGTCAAAAACAGAATAAGGGTCAGTTAAAAAGGAGAAACTTAGGCAGCAAAACAAACTCCTTGCTCACCAGGTAAGAGATGGGCACAAGCAAGTTGGCAGAGGAGGTCACCGTAGGTCACATACTGACCCCAAGTCAGCAGTGATTGTAGTGGAATACGTACCCACAATCTGGAAGGGAAGTAATTCAGTTGTTCTTTGTAGTAACTGGAAGCACCACATCTAATTCTGAGCACTGAGCCAAAAAGGGATGTGAAGATTTAAGACAAGGTTCGGAGAAGAACCATACAGAAACATTAGAAAGTAAAGATGCTGGGCGGGGCCTGTGGCTCAAAGGACTAGGGCACTGGTCCCATATGCCGGAGTTGGTGGGTTCAAACCCAGCTCCAGCCAAAAACTGCAAAAAAAAAAAAAAGTAAAGATGCTGGGATTTCTCTGCCTAGGAATGTGGAGGCTGAGGATTTATCTATGCTCTCTGACTCACAAGATGCTGCCTAATAAGAGAATGACCTATCCATAAATCACATAGTGAAAGGAAAGAAATTCAGATTCGTCATAAATTTTTTCAGAAGGTCTTTCTTAACAATGTACATGATTAAAAACTGGAGTTTACTAAGGTAGATTTTAAAAATAATGACAAATTGTTTATTTCAGGCTATTTAACGTGACTCAGCCTAAAGTTATGAGCATGCAGAATGTAGTCATTCGTTTATTTGACAAGTATTTATTAAATACCTACCATGTACCAGGCACCATTTCAGACTGAACAGTGAATCAGCAAAGTTCCTGTGCTCATAAAGTTTACCCCTATTAGGGGAGACAGACTACATACGCATGCACGCAGCCACACACCCGCAGATAGCCATAAAATCTATGAAGTAAATAAATAAAGCAGGATAAGAGTAAGAGAATAAATGACTGACACTATTTTAGACAGGACAGCCAGGAAAGGATCTCTAAAGAAGAAATATTTAAACAAAGACGTGTATGAATCAATAATGATAGCCCAGGTTCAGTTAGCCACACATTATACTCAGCTCTGTACCTTTACAATAATTTATTTAACAACAACTCAGCATGACAAGGAGGGAACTATTGATACATACAACAACGTAGGTGAATCTCCAGAGAATTACATGGAGTGAAAAAAGCCAGTCCCTAAAGGTTACATACTGGATGATTCCACTTACACAACATTCCTGAAATGATAAAATGATAGAAATGGGGACAAGATTAGTGTTTGCCAGAGGTAAGGAGCGAGCCGGGGTGGAGGGAAGTGGATGTGGCCATGTAAAGGCAACATGAGGGATCTGGTGCTGATGGAAACATTCTGTGTCTTGTTGGTATCAGTGTCAATTTCCTGGTTCAATACTGTAAGATAGTCTTGTTAACATGTTACCATTGGTGGAAATTGAGTATAGGGCCTAAGGGGTCTCTAAATTATTTCTTACAATTGAATGTGAACTTATAATTATTTCAAAATAATGTTAGGATTTCACTTACATAACATACTGGAAAAGGAAAAACTATAAAGACAGGAAACAGATCTCTGGCAGCCAGGAGGGGTGACCTGTAGTGGACTACAAAGGGGCACGAGGAAATATACAAAGGGGCACGAGGAAATATTTTGGAGTGACAGAAATGTTCTATATTTTGAGTATCCTGGTAGTTACACGACTATGAGGTTGGACCATCACATCTGAGAACTCCTTCTAGAAAAAGCGCTACATACTTCATCACTGAATATCACTACAGTCACCAGATGGCCAAGCGGAGGACTTCAAAGGTGACTGTAGCCATAGTCAGCAACGAGGTATGTAGCACTTTTTCTAGGATGAGTTTTTGAACTTAACTGTCAGAACTTGTATGTGATTATCAGAACTCAGAACTGTACACTAAAAAAGATAAATTATAGTACATGTAAATTATACCTCAATATAGCTGTTTTAAAATTAAATACTAATTTATTTTACAAAGGAGGAAATTGAACTTCAGAGAGATTAAATAATTTCCTCAATAACTTGCACAGCTAGTAAGACTCACAGCTCTAAGTCTGGCTTTTTCCCTAGCTGCTATTAATATTTATTTAATTATTTAAATTATTAAATTAAATTTAATGAATTACTTATTTAACTATAATATCTAATGTTAATATTAAAATTGAGGCCCGGATGGGCCCAGAATTCTTATTTATTCATTTTTAATGGGTATGACCTATAGGTAACAGGTGAATTTTATAGTGCATCCGTGCCCCGTACCGTCTTGAGTACCATTAAGGTGCCACCCAAACCAGACACTTCACTGGTATCAGTCAAGCCTGCAAGGCAGGTATCTACCCAGCAGACAGGAGGGGAAAGCTATTTCTTGAACAAGTGGAGAGGTTGGCCCTTATTAGGATCAATGGCTTATCCAGGGTAACAGAGGAAAGGTGGGTATCATGACAAATACGGGCAGAGGGAGCCTGCAGGAGATCTCATCTGATGGGCTCTACCCTACTAGACAGTGAAAATGGGGAAGAGGTGATAAAAAATTTCAATGAAGAATTGACGGGCATTTCCTGAACATGATATAATAATCTTCTTTATTATAAAACTTCATCATGCTTAATGAAGAGAACCACCATGAGGAGGTTGACGAGAAAGCACATCAAAGGCAACGCCAAGTGACAGATAGGCAGACAGTATTGTTTCCCACGGCTGTGTGTGAGGCCAGGCAAGGGAGAGGTTTCTTCTCCCTGAGTGAGGTAAAGGAGGTTTTACACAGCAGGTAACATTTGAAGCAGCCTTTGAAAGACATGTTGGTAAGGCACTGTTCTATGTGTTTAATCTTCAAGCCAGTCCTATGAGAGGCGGGTATTACTGTGTCCTCACTGTCCAGGACGGAGATTGATGTACAAGCTCACACAGCTGGGTGTGCAGCACTGACACAAACTTACCTGTCTGTTCCCAGAGCCTGCTCTCACAATTCCTTCCTCCATCTTCACTTGTTTTGGACTATTTTCACAATTTAAAACTGTCTTCAACTTCCTATTTGTCTTTTGTAGTTGTTTATATGTCAGATAACTGTAGGATTTTACTTCAGATGAACATTTTGATTGATTTCAACCAAGCCCAAGCATTAGAGTCACCAGGGGAGCTTTCACAAAATTCCAAGTCCCAGCCTGTACTCTCAGGGATTCTGATTTAACTGGTCTTGATTGGAGCCAGGCTGCAGTGTTTTTCAGATCACTCCCCAGGTAATGCACTGTGCAACTGTGGTGAGAACCACTGGGGTGAAATAGAAGAGTTCTCAGGGACAGATAAAAGAATTATTCAATACTTGCAATATCATTGCTTTGGGTTAAGAATGTTAAGGTCCCAAAATCAACAGATGCTGACATGGGGTCAGAAAGAAGGGGACACTATACACTGTTGACGAGACTCCAAACTAGTACAGCCTCTATGGAAAAAAGTACAGAGCTTCCTCAAAGAACTAAAAGTAGATCTATTTGATTCTGCAATCTACACCAAAGATAAAAAGACATTTTACCACAAGGACATTTGCACTTGAATGTTTATAGTAGCTCAATTCACAATTTTGCAAAGATGTGGAGATAGCCCAAGTACCCATCTACACATGGATTAATAAACTGTGGTACATGCAGACCATGGAATACTATTCAGCCATAAAAAGATGGAGATTTTGCATCTTCTGTAACAACCTGGGCAGAGAGACATTCTCCTAAGCAAAGTATTGCAATAATGGAAAATCAAGCATCATATATACTCAGTACTAAATTGACACTAATAAATTAACAACTACAGGCTTACATAAGAGAAAAATCAATTAAATTCAAGTGGGGGGAAGAAGGGGAAAGAGTTCGGTAAGCTCCCACCCAACAGACACAACTCAGGGGTGTATGGTACATTGCCTGGGTGAAGGACACAGCTACATCTTGGACTTTAACCTCACAAATGCAAACTATGTAACCTATCATATGTACCCTCATATTAACCTTAAACAAATAAAAAATAGAATTTTCTCCCTTAAAATATTAATTTTGCTTTGGGTTGGAGCAACATGTTAAGTCTCTACAAAGATCTTAGCAGAAGTGACTTCATCAATTCTCTTTTCTCCTTGTGTTGAGACCTTTGCAAGGAGCCAGGATTAGCTCACCTAGGCCTGGACAGCAAAGGTAAAATAGGAATCAGAGCAGCTAAGATTGAACAAAAGGCCAAGAATTTGCTCTATACTTTGTAAAATAATTTGACAACAATTTGAATATTTACCAGTGGAATTTAATAACTAACTCTAAGACCAGTCCAACTGCTAACATGACCTAATGATAAGCCTAATAAGTTTCAAGATCATATTTTGGCCAGCAAAGAACAAAGATAGCTAGGCTATAAGGTTCAAGAAGGGAGGTATTCTATCTGCTGTATCCATAGTAACTAGCATAGTATTTAATATCTAGTAATCATTTATTGAATGTCATTGAGTAAAATTCATCGACAACCTTCATCAATGTGAAATGATTTGCCCTAGAATAGGAAACAGGTTACCGTATATACTCGAGTATAAGCCAAGTTTTTCCGGCACAAAATTTGTGCCGAAAAACCCGAACTTGGCTTATACTCGGGTCATACAGGTTATTTGATTCGGTGCGCGTGCACCTAATCAAATGCACGTAGTCTCCCGTCGTCTTCTGCCATCTGCTTGAGGGGGTGGTGCTTCAGCTCAGTCCACAAGTTGCAGCTGAGCTGAAGAGGTAGGCGGCAGAACTGAACTGTATTCCACTGAACTATTTAACCCACAATATTTAATGGCACATTTAATTAAGTGAAAACCCCATTTAAGGCAGTAAAGTCTTGTAAATAAATGTTTATAAATCCTGAATGCTTTACTGTCTTAAATGGTTTATTCACTTTATTAAAGTTGCCATTGAATACTATGGGTTAATTACTCAATTATTGTAATTGTTTTGGGTATATATTTTTATTTTTGAAATTTACTAGTGGCTGCTGCATTTTCCACCTCGGCTTATACTCGAGTCACTAAGTTTTCCCAGTTTGGGGGGTAAAATTAAGGGGGTTGGCTTATACTCGAGTATATACGGTACTTGGCATCTTGGTGCCTTGGTTTCCCATCTGTTAAATGAAAGTAATACCTATCTCAAGAGTATTAGACATTAAGATATTTGATATAAACACCAATTTAGCACAGTCTCGGGTGCACAGCAGATACTAGCTTACCCACCCTTCCTTGAATGATGGGGCTGTGAGTGATTGTGCTTTATTTAAAAAGCATCCATCACTCCACTAGTTAGCCATGTGTTAGAATTGTGGGTTTTCTTAAGTAAATTAGTTACAGAATCTGTTGGCAGTGAGAATGAAAACCTCTGTGGAGGACAGATAAATAAAAAGTGACTAAAGCCATCACTGCTTTCACTAACCAGCTTTTAAAATATTGTCTTTAGGCTCGGCGCCTGTGGCTCAAGCGGCTAAGGCGCCAGCCACATACAGCTGAGCTGGCAGGTTCGAATCCAGCCCAGGCCCGCCAAACAACAATGACGGCTGCAACCAAAAAATAGCCAGGCATTGTGGCAGGCACCTATCGTCCCAGCTACTTGGGAGGCTGAGGCAGAAGAATCGCTTGAGCCCAGGAGTTGGAGGTTGCTGTGAGCTGTGAAGCCACTGCACTCTACCCAGGGTGACAGCTTGAGGCTCTATCTCAAAAAAAAAAAAAAAAAGAAAGAAAGAAAAAAATTGTCTTTATAGGGGCGGCACCTGTGCTCAGTGGTTAGGGCCCACCTCATATGCCAACGGTGGCAGGTTCAAACCCGGCCTTGGCCAAACTGCGATAATAAAATAGCTGGGCATTGTGGCAGGCACCTGTAGTTCCAGCTATTCAGGAGGCTGAGGCAAGAGAATCACCTAAGCCCAAGAGTTGGAGGTTGCTGTGAGCTGTGATGGTAGGGCACCCTACCAAGGATGACAAAATAAGATTTTGTCTCAAGAAAAAAAAAAAATTGTCTTAAAGAAAAAAAAAAACACTTCTTGGAGCTAGGATGTTCAAGAGCTGGAACTCTCACATATCACTGGAGGAAATGTAAAATGGTCCAACTTTAGAAAACAGTTTGGCAGTTTCTTAAAGAGTTAAACATACACATATGTATGTATGACATACAATCCAGACATACCACTCAGAAAAAGAGAAATACACATCCACACACAGACTGGTACAAGAATGTCCATGATAGATTTTTTCTTTTTCTTTTTGAGACAGAATCTTACTTTGTTACCCTTGTTAGAGTGCTCTGGCATCATAGCTCACAGCAACCTCAAACTCTTGGGCTCAAGCGATTCTCTTGCCTCAGCCTCCTGAGGAGCTGGGACTACAGGTGTTCACCACAATGCCCGGCTATTTTTAGAGGGTCTCACTCTTGCTCAGGCTGGTCTCAAATCTGTGAGCCCAGGCAATCCACCCACCTCGGCCTCCCAGAGTGCTAAGATTATAGGCATGAGCCACTGAACCCAGCCTGAAGTCTTTTTCTTACTCAAGCTGGTCTGGAACAGAATTCTGAGCTCAAGGAACCCACCTGGTCTCAGTCTCCCAGAGTGCTAGGATGACAGGCATGATCCACCATGCCCAGCAAGAGAGATTTATTTAGAGACCACCCTAAATATTATCAACAGAAAGATGTATAAACAAAATGTGGCATATCCATAAAAGCAAATACCGCTCATTGATAATAAAAGAAATAGAACTATTGACATATGCAACAAGAATGAATCTCAGAATTATGAAAGAAGCCAGACAAAAAGAGTAGATACTGAGCGGTGCCTGTGGCTCAGTGAGTAGGGCACCGGTCCCATATACCGGAGGTGGCAGGTTCAAATCCGGCCTCAGCCAAAAAAAAAAAAACTTGCAACAACAACAAAAAAAGAGTAGATGCTATATCATTCCTTTTATACATAATTCTTAAAAATGCAAACTGCTTTATAGTGACAGGAAGCAGATCAGTGATTGCTTGAGGATGTGGGAGTTATGGAGGTATGAAAGGAAAGAATCACAGAGAAATGCAAGGAAATTTAAAGGGCTACACAGATATGCTCACTGTCCTGATTATGATGATGTTTTCTCAATGTGTGAGTTTATGTATATATCAATATATGTGTGTTGTGTATATGTAAACTTATCAAATTGTACACCTTAAAATGTATCGCTTACTATATCAATTATATCTCAATAAAGCGGATTTTTAAAAAACTAAACACTTCTGAGTTCATATATTCAGGTACCTGGGATTCCAGACCGTAGCTCACTAGATGGGAACCACCAAACCACAAATTGGACGAGCTGGCCACAGTTGGACAAATCTGGCCACAATGCAAAGGTGATCATAGAATGCAGCTCTCTCCTAACACTAATTCCACTGCAGAACCACTCCATGCTCTGGACTCTTACCTACTTTTAGAGACAATGCAAATATTTCAGCTGTCCCTTGAGGTATTTCTCAGGAGATATTTCTCATGAAATATCTCCCTTGCTTGTATAAAAAGCTATTGACTGGAAGCTCCAGAGGCAAACCTCTGAAAGATCTCTATCTCTGAGAAACCCACGCCTGCCATGTTCACAAGCCACAGGAGGGGCCTTACATTCTAAGGCGATTACCTCAGGTGTTTCAACATACTCGAGGGTGGGAGGAAGAAACCCTGCTAAGCATGAATGTCTTTTGTCTTAACAGCGTCCTGACACCTTGAAGATGGTCTGTTTTCTTTCTTATAAGCTGGGCCCAAACTTGTCTTTAAAACAAACAAACAAAACAATAAGCCCAAGGTATTTTTTCCCTCCTCCTGATCAAGCTGAAAAATGCATTGTACTAACATTAAAGTGCTACACTTTTTATAAAGGAAATAATCCAGACAAACACACAAAAAAAGAGGGTGGAGTGGGATAACATATCGACCACATTATGGATGAAATAAAACATTACAAAGAGTTGAAAACCTCCACACAGCCCTTCATGACTGTATCCTCTCTCCTCCACGTCCAGCAACCATTATTCAAAAGTTTAGTGATGATCACTCCCAAGAACAAACCTGTATTTTTATTACATATGTAAAACTTTATGTATATAAACAGTATCACAGCATATGTATACCTGTGATTTCTTTTTCTGTTCCACGTTATGTTGGTAAACTGATCAGCTGGTAAGGTGATAATACTTGGTGGAGACGCCTCTGGGGCTGCATCTACCCTGGTGGCCCACGTCAGATCTCAGCCACAGCTGTGGTGGACGATTCTGTGCCTGCTCAGATCATCTCCCCAAGACCACTTACCAACCCATGCCTTTTCTTTTCCCATTTTGCCCCAGCAGAACCCCCATGCATGGGTGCCAAGCTTGAAAGTTCAAGGGAATTAATGCCTCCACCCCCAGGGAACAGGTACTGGCAGTGCTCCAGCTTCCTTCCTTCTCTAGGTGGACAATTCTATTCTCAGAAGGTTTCAGCAGAACTAGCCCCTGCTGCCCGCAGCAGCAACCTTGATGATTCATCCCAATAGAGGTTTCTACTCCTTCCTTGTCTCACTCCCTCTCCTGCTTCCGGAAATCACCTTTCAAAACAAACCACTTCCATGGGGTGCAGGTCTTTACGTCCAGCCCTGCTCTCAGGAGAAAGAATTTTAATGTTTTTTTTTTTTTTTATTGCTCCGTATTCCATTTATAATGACATGATTTCTTTTAACACATTGCTGACTGGTCACAAGTCACCCAGTAATGGGGATAGTTTCTGCATAAAATTGCCGGTCAACAACATGTTAACACAGCAGTTGTTCCTGATTCATTTCTCCCAGTCTCGATTCCCAGTTGTCCCAAACTCAGCCTCCTTTCTTCTTTCTCCCCACCTCATCTCAGTTGCTTATGATGTAGAATCACTTAGCACCCTAACATCTTAACACATCATTGACCAGCAACTTTATGATTGGGCTGTTATTTAAAAATCATGTTTTAAATTATACTTAATGACAAAAATTATCACCATGTGAGGCAATATAAAACTATATATAATTTGGCCCCTAAGCTGTTTATAAAATGTGTTATATACATAAATGTAGAGAAAACTGGAGAGGATGTTAACAGTCCTTTGTTATCTCGGGGTAGTAAAACTACAGGCAAATTTTTTCCTTTTTTTAAAAATTAATTTTCCGGCTGGGGACAGTGGCTCACACCTGTAATCCCAGCACTCTGGGAGGTCGAGGTGGGTGGATTGCCTGAGCTCACAAGTTCAAGACCAGCCTGAGCCAGAGCGAGACCTCGTCTCTAAAAATAGCTGGGTGTTGTGACGGGCATCTATACTCTCAACTACTTGCAAGGCTGAGGCAAGAGAATTACTGAAGCCCCAGAGTTTGAGGTTGCTGGGAGCTATGATGCCACAGCACTCTATCGGAGGTAAGAAAGTGAGACTCTTTCTCAAAAAAAAATTTAAAAAAAAATTCTTTTTTTAATTTTCCCATTTTTATGCAAAAAAGTATTACCTATAGCTAGGAAAAAATAAGTACTATAAAAATGATATGCAATTGACATCAGTAAGATTCCACCAGCATGGACAAGAGGGGTCTTCTGGAAAAGAGTCAGGAATTAATTCCAAGGTGGTAAGAAGAGGGTGTGGGCACTGGCCCCAGTTATAGAACAAAGGGACTGGGCAGGCAGAAAAATGAACAAGGAAGCCTGCCGAGTAAGGCACAGATTTCCCCAATCACATTCCTCCTATCCTCCCTTTTCTGCTACCATTTCCTAAAACAGAGCCACCAGCATTCAGCCCCCTTTTGCCTTTCCTCCCAATTTGCATCCAGCCTCCCCTACAGAAATCACGGACCTCTTGGACCTTGAAAGAAGTAGCTCCACATCCAGCTCTGGGGAAAGACAGATTAGTCTGAGGGTAATCCATCCCCAATACCAGGTACTGGGTCCAAAACGACCACGTGATTGAATTTAGGCCAGTAAGACCTAAGGAGAGGTCTGCTGGGGTCTCCTGGAAGAGTTCATCCTGGCTCTTAAGAATTTCCAGGAACTTGGGCGATGCCTCTGGCTCAGTGGGTAGGACACCAGCCCCATATCCGAGGGTGGTGGGTTCAAACCCAGCCCCAGCCAAACTGCAACAAAAAAATAGCCGGGTGTTGTGGAGGGCGCCTGTAGTCCCAGCTACTTGGGATACTGAGACAAGAGAATCGCCTAAGCCCAGGAGTTGGAGGTTGCTGTGAGCTGTGACACTACAGCACTCTACCGAGGGCAACATAATGAGACTCTGACTCAAAAAAAAAAAAATTTCCAGGAACTGTCTTTCAACCTCTCAGGAACTCTCCTATGGGAAACCACAGGAAAACCAGCTTTAGGATTAACAAAACCAACAGAGCAGAGACCCAAAGAACTTGGATACTTGATGAAGTCACTGAGTTAGTAGAGCCCTGAAGCCCATAACCTGTTCTGTCTGGCCTTGTTGACAAGAGCGAATCAATTTCCTTCCATGTGAGCCCCTTGTAGCTGAAGAGATTTTAACTGAAAATCTTGAAACCTCTTCTTGCTATCTCAATTCAACCCACACAGTGTCTCATGGGTCACAGTAGCACTTGTCCCAAACCACTGCTGAATGTCCTGATGCTGTCAGCATGATCTAACAACACTCCAGACCTGACATTCCTCCACCCTCCTCACTATCAGTCTGGAGTAATATAAACCTGACCCTTTAAATTTAGGGAAGTGTGGGATTACCCATTAGCACTTCCTGGCTACTTTACACTTATCAATCACTCTACAATTCACACCCACTCTTTTGAAGAGTTTAGAAACTATGATTATCCCCAGTTTACAGATAAGAGAAAGGAGCACTAAGGCCTCAGAGCAGGCATGTAATTTACACAGAAAACCTCAGATTCAGCCTCAGACTCCCAAGTCCTCATTCATTTATTTATTTATTTATTTATTTTTGGAGACAGAGTTTCACTATGTCACCCTCAGTAGAGTACTGTAACATCACAGCTCACAGCAACCTCAAACTCTTGGGCATAAGCAATTCTCTTGCCTCAGCCTCCCAAGTAGCTGGAACTACAGGTGCCTACCACAACGCCCAGCTATTTTTTTGTTGTTGTTGTTATAGTTGTCATTGTTGTTTAGCAGGCCCAGGCCAGGTTTGAACCAACCAGTCCCAGTGTATGTGGCTGGTGCCCTAACCACTGAACATGGGCACCAAGCCCCAAGTCCTCATTCTTAACCAAGACTTCCCTCTCCCAGAAACCCGTGAAGGAAGGGGTGCCCTATGCTTACCAGATAAACAGAAAAATCATATCCCATTATCTCCAAGAACACCATTCATTCCTAGAAGTAGTATGAGGCATTTCAGAGGTCCAGTACTGGTAAATATCTTGCTTTGCACAGGACATGCTAATCTGAGGGGGGAAATGAGTATTGCAAAGAGTCTATCAGGCCATCTTGTTTTATCTTATCCATTTACAACTGACATGGACTCCAAGAGAACCCGAGACTCAAATCAGTCCTTTGGGGGAAAAAATTAGTCACCATTACACAAAAGGGGTTAAGATGGATCATTATTGTAACACCATTAAAAACAATAAACAATGATACAACTTCAACATATTTAGAATTTCTCTAGAATCATTCTGGACTGAAATAGGTGTATTGTACATTCTATATACGATTCAAATTAAAAAAGAAAACATTTTCTAACAACTCTTATTTGTAGACCCCTACACACATTACAAACCTTAGTCCTGTGGCTTTCCTATTAAACTCCTATAGCCTGCTCTGTTCTTTTTATTCAGTCCACTCCCCTGCTAGACCACAAGCAACCCAAGGTCAGTGACAAGTCCCAGTTGTCCCTCTAGACCACATATTGAAGGTTGCACAGGTATTTGAACAAAGCATCTATATGTTACTACTCCCACTCTGGGTCACACTCAATCAGTCACTTTGCATTGCAGAGAGATGGTATTCTCTTTCCAATTCTTTCTCAATCCTTCTGATCAGGTCAAACAGAAATACTCTGTGTGGTGCTAGGTTACCTTCAACAACTCTTCGTGTCTCCCTGATTCCCCTTTACCAAAAGAGAGCAGGCCTCATGCTGAGAACAGGCAACAGTGCCACTGAAATTTAATAACTGTTTTGGATTTATTTATGGTTACCTTCCATTTACCTAGTGACACCATTTTTCCATTATGATAGTGACACAAAGTCTCCTTTTCAAACACATTTGTTTTAAAAGTGAGTCAACTGCAGGGAAAAATAATATTAGATGAAAAATGAAATAGAGACAGACATGGAATATGGTAAAACAGTAAATGTGGCTCCTTTACAAATGACTGAAATTTAGGAAACACAGACCTAGTTCTCCCATTTATAGATGAGGCAAAAAGTTCAGGGAGGGGGCCCCAGTAAGGTAGATGTAGGCTCAGGAATTAAAGCCATGTCTGAGTCCTGCCATCTGCCTGGGACCTGCAGTCTTACCAAATCCATCACATCCTGGACCTTTCCCGGAACCAGAAACTGGTGCTTAATGGGGAGTGGATTAACACCTGCTGATTTTATTGATATCAGCTAACTGATGGTCAGCTTTAATAGCTGGAGAAACAAAAGCCATTGTGGAAGTGTTTTAAATTTTTGCCCTGTCATATGGAAAAAGTACCCAGGCTGACTAATTTCTTCCCATCATTAATATGCAAAGACCTGCATTAGTCACCACTCAAGGAAAACCCACACAAATTCTACCTTTGGAAAAGGTTGGGCGTTCCCTATCCCTAAGAAGATGGACTAAAAATGACACTAATGCTTAAGTATCAGAGATCTGGGGCCAGGCACAGTGGCTCACACCTGTAATCCTAGCACTCTGAGAGGCTGAGGCGGGAAGATCACTGGAGCTCAGGCATTGGAGACCAGCCAGAGCAAGCAAGACTGAAATCCTGTCTCCACTAAAAATAAAAAAATTAGCCAGGTGTTGTGGTAGGCGCCTGTACTCCCAGCTACTTGAGAGGATGAGGCAGGAGGATTACTTGAACCCAGGAGTTTAAGGTTGCTGTAAGCTAGGGTAAGGCCAGGGTACTCTAAATAACACAGTTAGACTCTATCTAAAAAAGAAAAGAAAAGAAATCTGGCCCAACCATGGAAACAACAAGCAGCTTGTGTCCAAGAGGCAAGTGGGGAAGCAGGCAGTTCATACACAACGCAAGTCCCTTCTGCCTGACGGGGCAAAGACGGCCATTCTCCAGAAGAGAACCAGAGAGAACGCTGCCCCTCTAACTCCCCCCATCCATTCTGGTCTCAGGAGCCACAGAATTCCCTTTGCCTCAGGTCACCCAGCCCAGCAACCTAGACACATGCTGTTTGTACAGGGTTTAATCCAGAAGTCCAGTTTCCAAGCACCAATACTGTAAAAATACTGTCACCAGCTCTCCAAGACATGAGGTTAGATGGTACTGGAGTTTAAGGCAGCCCTACCATGATCCCAGATGTCAAAGCGCCAGGAGAAAAAGCAGTGCCCAGGGCAAGGGCAGGGATTAGCCAGGTTCCTGGGGGTGGAAGCAGCTGACCCAGCCCCACCTTTGCTCCAGATTGAGGGCACACGAGGCAGCCAGCACAGCCTCAGCCTCCTCATAGAGCAACAATGGAAGATCCCCAAGTGTCTTTCCAGCTCCACTTTCTTCATCTTCCTCCAGTAAGCCGTGAAAAGAGGAACAGGAGTCACCCCCATGGAATAAAGATGGGGACTTCTTTTTCCAAAGACAAGTGGGAAGTGTAGGGCCTTGTAGCCATAGCACAGAAGCCAACAATATAATCACAGCAGCAGTCATTTACTGAGCACTTATTATGAGCCAGGCATGGGGCCAAGAGTTTTAGATGTGCATTCCCTCTTATACCTCATCACTCTGTAAGGCAGAGAAATTGATTATCACATTTTGTTGTTGTTGTTGCAATTTGGCCAGGGCCCAGGTTTGAACCCGCCACCCTCAGTATATGGGGCCAGCACCCTACTCACTGAGCCACAGGTACCGCCCTATTATCACATTTTACATAGGGAGGACAGGCTGCTGGAGGGAAGCAGCTTCCTGGGTTCAGCCAGCTATAAAGGAGCAGACCCAAGACTCAGACCCAGGAGCAAATGCAGAGCCAGAATGCAATAGCAGCTTCCAGCCACTTCACGAGAGCATGCTTTCAGAGGGTGGTCTGAGAAGGACAAAAACCAGGAAAGAACGAAATAGGAGGGAAGAACATTCCAAGAGACCAAAAAAAAAAAAAAAAAAAAAAAAAAATGATTAAAGAAAGAAGAGGGGAGGAAAGAAGAAGGTAGTTAAAAAAAATACATATATATACATACATATACACATACAAGGTGTCCCAAAGGTCACCCCTAAAGTTGCCATATGTAGGGAAAATGGGAAATTGTAGCTAAATGTACCTTTATTTACAAAATAATACAAAATATTTACAAAATATTCTTTCCATGTTGGCCACCTCTTGCAAAATACACCCATCCCCAGCTAATTCATTTCTTCCTCCAGTCTGAGGGGACTACCACAGGTCCAAGAGAATTAGGAAGATAAAGGAGAGAAAAGGAAGTGGGGGGGCTTGGTGACCACCATTCACGAGGCACTTAGGATCCTCCAAGTATTGGGCCAAGTGCCCCATAGGGACTGCACGGTTCAATCCTTGACAACACCAGGTGGGGGGCACTGCTGTAGCTGGGACATTGAATCTTGGAGAGGTCAAACAATTTGCTCCAGGTCTCCCAGCTGGTGAGTGGCTCAAACTGTACCCAGAAGTGGTTCCCATTCTTTCTCCTTAACAAAGCTAAGACAGAATGGCTCCAAAGGCCTGGTGTCCTGGGGGCTATTGAGAAAATGGTGCCTCCAAGAAACTAATACCATGGGCACATTCCCATATTCCCAGGCTCAAGAACTTAGGGCTGCAAAAACAATTTTCAGACTTCTAAAAGTTCCCAGACAGGCAAGGGTGAACTATATTTAAGTTGCTAATGAAGCTGGGCAACTAAAAGTTAAATGAGTTTCTACAGCTGGGCTAACCATGAGACAAGGTCCCATTAGTTACTAAACATAATAACTATTATTAAGAGACCCTGGCAGTCCCAATAAAACTTGGTCCTAAAAACTTTTAAGAGACAGAAGTGGCTGGAACACCTCCACTCCATGGTTGACCAAAACATACTTCTGGAGCAAGGGAGACTTACAAACCATAATGAGTCTCAACTAAGACCTCTAATTTTAATGCTGGCTGAAACTCAGCAATAATGCAAAGATGAATCTTTTTATAACTATCAGTATAACCAAAATGATTCCACAAAACGTTTCCAGACCACAGTCTCTTTTTTCCTGAGAAAATGAATCTCTCTCTTCTTCATTCTGATCAAAAGGCAGCAATAGGCAAAATTCCCTTAAAGTAGAAAAATATTTGTTAAAATTCTTCACAGGTGATATTTTTTTCTCTTTAGGTGTTTGTGTGTTCTTTTGCAAAGAGAAACTTATGTAACTTTTTTTTCCTCAAGACGGAGTCCTGGGCATGGTGCCCATAGCTCAGGGGTTAGGGCACCAGCCTCATACACTGAGGCAGGCAGGTTCAAACAACAATAAACAATGGGCCTGCTAAACAATGACAACTGCAACAAAAAAATAGCCAGGCATTGTGGCAGGCACTGTAATCCCAGCTATTTGGGAGTCTGAGGCAAGAGAATCACTTAAGCCCAAGAGTTTGAGGTTGCTGTGAGCTGTGACGCTCTGAAACTCTGTCTCAAAAAAAAAAAAAAAAAAAAATTGACAGAGTATCCTGCTCTGTCATTCAGGCTAAAGCACAGTAGCATCCTCCTACTTCACTGCAATTCAAACTCCTATGCTCAAGTAATCCTCCTGCTTCAGCCTCTGGAGTAACTGGGACTACAGCCACTATGTGCCACCATGCCTGGCTAAGTGTTCTATTTTTTGAAGAGATGGGATCTTGCTACGTTGATGATCTTGAACTCCTGGTCTCAAGTAATCTTCTTGCCTCAGCCTCCCAAAGTGTTAGGATTACAGGCGTGAGCCATACAAATGTAATTTTTTACTTTTTTGAAACAGAGTCTCTCTTTCTTGCCCCAGTAGAACGTCATGGCATCATAGCTCAGAGCAACCTCAAACTCTTGGGCTCAAGCAATTCTCTTGCCTCAGCCTCCTAAATAGTCACTACAAAACCCACCTATTTTTTAGAGATTGGGGGGAGGGGTCTCACACTTGCTCAGGCTGGTCTCGAACTCGTGAGCTCAAGAGATCCACCTGCCTTGGCCTCCCAGAGTGCTGGGATTACAGGTATGAGCCTCCATGCCTGACACAAATGTAATTTTTTTTTTTTTTTTTTTTTTTTTTTAGATAGAGCCTCAAGCTATCACTCTGGGTAGAGTGCCATAGCATCACAGCTCACAGCAACCTCCAACTCCTGGGCTCAAGTGATTCTCCTGCCTCTGCCTCCCATGTAGCTGAGACTATAGGCACCTGTCACAACACCCGGCTATTTTTTGGTTGCAGCCATCATTGTTGTTTGGCAGGCCCGGGCTGGATTCGAACCCACCAGCTCAGGTGTATGTGGCTGGCATCTTAGCCGTTTAAGCCATAGGCGCCAAGCCACAAATGTAATATTTTTGTGTCCAAAAGAAATTTATTAGAAATTTAACAGACATGCTGAGCTGATAGCTTTCCTTTGGGAAAGAAGACAGGAGGATTAAAATCTCAGACTAGGGTTTGAAGAACAGTCAGCCATATACTTAATGGCCAACCTGGGCATGCCTCATTTCCTCAACTGCACAATAAGGATTACAATATCTACATCTTAGAGTTACAATGAGATTTCTTTCTTTCTTCTTTTTTTTGCAGTTTTTGGCCAAAGCCAGATTTGAACCCCTCCAGTATATGGGGCCAGCACCCTACTCCTTTGAGCCACAGGCGCCACCCTACAATGAAATTTCATTTAGCTGTTATTCACAAGCAAGATCACAATGCCTAGTACTTAATATATATCCACTATTACTAATGAAACTATTAATGATTGTGACTCAGTAGCTTCCTATTAAATTCACCTCTGAGCTTCACATGGCCTTGTTCTCTTAACAGTTGAAGCAAATCACAGATGGTCAGGAAATGAACATGGAGTGCTGAGTTCTTTAAGCTCAGGATCACAGTTAACAAAAACAATGTTCATTTGCCTATTTCACTACAGCCTGCAAAGGCCACTGTTTTGCATTTTCTGAAAGCAAATACATTGCAAACAAGTCAAAGTACCAGACTTAATATTCAACCCATTACACTAGAGACTACTTATTTGATACGTTATTTATTAAATCTCTATTAAGTGCCAAAGTCAGAGCCACAGAAGTGAACAAGAGATACAAGATGGTCTATGGGAATGTAACATGGGCAAGTTAGGAGAGCAGCACCGCTCAGTAAGAGGGCTGTGGGTGCCCCAGATGAGGGTCTCATGCCCTCCAACCTTGGGCATGCCCTCACCCCATGGACATCAAACAAGTGCCACAGGAGAGACAATTTTGGTAAGAGATGCAGGAAGTGCAACATGACAGACACCTTGATCACTTCCCATAAAGGACTCCCAGTGCCAGCTCACCTCCTTCAGTGGAGGTAAGGAATGAGATAAGCCACTGCCCAGAATAATTCCCGGATTCTGCCCCACTGAGGTGCCCCCGTGCAGCACACACCTCTGCCTCTCCTGAGAAGGAATCTTCTAAACAGAACCCACAAGCCTGGGTTCAGTGGAAAGGACCCTCAAGTCACAAAGGCCTTTTAGGATCTCCACCCCAAGGCCTCTGTACCTCTTGTACCCTGGAAAGCAGGGCCTGGTCTCCTGCCTCTGGCCTGCTTTACCTGCCCCGCCTCCTACCAGGAAACAATCACCTAGTTCCTGGGCAAGAAGCACCCAGCCTGGCCAGTGCTCCCCCGCAGCTGTGGAGTGCCAGATCATTCTGGCTCCCCTGGGGCCTGATAAATCACTTCAGGGAGGTTGCAGAGAAATCAGGGTGGTTCACACAAGAAGCACAGTACCAGCATGATAAGAACTTGATCATTTTTGTTGAGGAGGGTAGGATATAGGGGACAGCAAGGACTCTGATTTTAGCCACCAAGAAACCTTTCTACCCTGCCCCAGCCTCCACAGGCAGCCTGCCTCTCCCTCAGACACACTCAGCATAAAGATGAGAGTAACATCGTTCCTGTCTACAGAAGGAAAGCTGACTGCTGCTTGCCATTTTTCATCTTAAAGTCTGAATTTATGGGCCACAACAAATTTACATAGTGCCTGCCACAAATCCCCACCCGTTCCCTTATAGCTCAAATACCAAAATTCCACCCTGTGTTCCAAATAACTCCAACCTCTTTGGTTGCCTTTATATCTGAAAGGAAATTCCAGAAAAGTTGTCTGGCATGGCAAAAGCTGACCAGCCTTATGAAAATACCCAGAAAGGTGACCCATTTAGTCAAAAGAGCTTTCAGATCTCCATGAGAAAAGGAATTCACGCCAGCATAAAGGGCCTTCAGAGAGGGAGAACAGGAGTGTTGTGTTAACACCCAGCCCTTTCAACAAGCCAGCCCTGCTCCGGCTGGGGAGGCTGAGCCCTGAATGAGCAGGACAGACCAGCTTTCTCTTTAAGGAGGGGGTAAGCCCTCAGGGAACACAAGTCCAACTCTGGTAAACAGAGCTTCATGCTATGGTGCACCGCAAAAGGCCTGTCCACGAGGGTGCCCAAGATGAGCAGAAAAGGCACTTGCTTGGATTGGGAAGCAGGTTGCCCACTTGTACCAGGGCAGAAGGACTGATAAAGGCTGGGCGCCACGCTTGGAAAACAGGGTTCAGCTGCTCAGCTTGCCAGCACATGCAACCCAGCACACCCTGCCACAGGTTAATGTTTAAAGGT
Source organism: Loris lydekkerianus (assembly GCA_963574355.1). NCBI lineage: Eukaryota > Metazoa > Chordata > Mammalia > Primates > Lorisidae > Loris > Loris lydekkerianus. The sequence continues at coordinate 25,833 of CAUYPK010055837.1, forward strand.
AGCAGAAGGAAAGGATGTGAGTGAGGTCATTTCTGACAGAGCACAGCTGCGCCAATGTCCACTGTCACCAAGGATCTCCTGGCAGAACTGGCTCTCAACAACCACCCCACACACACACGCACACCTGCCCCACAGGATGCAGGTCCACAGCCAAGAGGAATTCCAGGGGCATCTCCTTCCTCACGACGGACTTCCACACCTCACAAAGAAAGGCCTGCCCAGCTCCTCAAAGCAATCTTTAGCTGGTCCTTACTGTCTAGCCCTGCAGTGGCACCACTGCCTCTGGGAACCACAACAAAAGCAGGGAAAGAACCAGAAAGTGCACAAAAGGCTCCATCTGAAGCTCCACAGTGTTGGAAAAAGTAAAGCAAATGGGCCCCAAAATGCTTTGTTCTGTAAAAGGAAATTTCAATTTCACATTAATCAAGCTCACGTGAGTAAAGTTTCAAGCAAAGCAAAACAAACAAAACCCCAAAGGAGTAGAAAAACACTCTCTGACCCCCCTCACTGCAATATACACACCTATCTATTTTACTTTACAAAACATTGAACTTAACTTTGACATGAAATTACAGGTGATGCAGGCAGGTGTGATGCCTGATATGTGCGGTAAGGCAGATTAGAGCCTTAATTTTCTCATCTGTAAAATGGAGACAGATACAAAGCCACTAGCTTTGCAGAGTTTGTAAGGAAGATTATAAGTAATAAAGGTAAGGCACTTGGGACAATGCTTAGCAGACAGCAGCCTTGAGAAATACCAGATATTATATCACACAACGAACAGGCACATCCAATGTTCAGAAGATACCAGCATTATCATGATGCATTCCTGACACCAACAATAGTGCAGGAGTATGGAGGAGGAAGACAAGCATCCTCCTTACCAAGCTTTCTACCTGCACTGCTCAGAAAAGCCAGGTTTTGATAAATGGGAAGGACTCAAAATAACTCAGTCTCATGGGCAGTCTTGACTAAGTAAAAAGTCAAACTACTGCCAGGCATGGTGGCTTATGCCAGTAAATCCCAGCACTCTGGGAGGCCAAGGCAGGTGGATTGCCTAAATTCACAGGTTCAAGACCAGCCAGAGCCAGAGCAAACCACATCTCCAAAAATAGCTGGGTGTCGAGGCGGGCACCTGTAGTCCCAGCTACTTGGGAGGCTGAGGCAAGAGAATCACTTGAGCCCAAGAGCTTGAGGTTGCTGTGAGCTTGAGAATGCTGCGGCATTCTACTGAGGGTGACAAAGTGAGACTCTGTTTCAAAAAAAGCTGCTTCTTGCTTATTGTACAAGAAAATCTTGACAAAAGATATTCTACTACATGAAGACTGTCTAAAACTGTTATTTGGTAAATTTTGTGATTAGACAATATACATAAGTAAAATCTCATTAAATTGTTTTCATAACTAAACAGTTTGCAGAAGAGTTATGACAATTTATCAAAAGAATTCATTTAAGGCAATTTCTTTAAGGTTCTTGGAAGAAAGTCAGTAGCATCATATATAGGTCAGTATTTTTCTCACCACCCCCAAAAGAAATCAAGGTAATAAGAGGACATAATTAAAATTTCATCCTTTAGGGCAGCACCTGTGGCTCAAAGGGGTAGGGCACCGGTCCCATATGCCGAAGGTGGCGGGTTCAAGCCCAGCCCGGGCCAAAAACCACAAAACAAACAAAAAAATTGATCCTTTATGTTATGTGTATGTACTTTCACCTACTGTTTCATTACTTTAGTCATAAAGAGAAACATTTGCATTTCTAATCATCTATCCCAAGAAGCTCTCTCCCTAGTACATGGCCTCAGTTTCCCACAAAAAGTAAACTAGACACTTTGAAAATACAAGTCCACTTCCCAAAACCCTGAAGAAGAAAGCACTACTGTTTATTACATAATAACTGGAGCCAATACACTGATTATTGAGCTTAATTAATGAACAACTAGATTTACAACAGTAATATAAGATAGTTTCTAGAAGAATGTTATGAAAGGCAATTGTAATCATTATAAAAGCAGGAAATAGCACCCATTTAGATTGAATGGCTCACTCCATTGGATTTATTCATTTAGTTAAACTTATGGTTGGAGGGAGGGGATATAATTACAGATCTGGCTCCTCAACTAAAAAATTAAGTAAATTAGCTTTACTAATATTTAATATACAGATTTATAGCATTATACATATGAATATAGCTTATAAATACACACATATGAGGAAGGGGTACATACAAAACTTTTTTTTTTTTTTCGAGACAGTTTCATTTGGTCACCCTTGGTAGAGTGTTATGGCATCTTACATGCGCTCACAGCAACCTCAGACTGTTGGGTTCAAGTGATCTTCTTGCCTCAGCCTCCCAGCAGCTGGGACTACAGGTGCCCACCACCTGGCTAGTTTTTAGAGATGGGGTCACACTTTTGCTCAAGCTGGTCTCAAACTCATGAGTTCCAGTGAGTTCTACCCACTTTGGCCTCCCAGAGTGTTAGGCCCATACAAAACTTTTCACTGATAGGAATGACTGACCTGGTGGCACCCATAACTCAATGGGTAGGGCGCCAGCCACATATACCCAGACTGGCGGGTTTGAACCTGGCCTGGGCTAGCTAAACAGCAATGACAACTGCAACAAAAAAATAGCCAGGCACTGTGGCAGGTGCTTGTAGTCCCAGCTACTTGGGAGGCTGAAGCAAGAGAATTGCTTTAGCCAAGAGTTTGAGGATGGTGTGAGCTGTGAGCACTCAGTAGAGAGCCATGGCGCTCTACTGAGAACAACAAAATGAGACTCTGTAAAAAAAAAAAAAAAAACACAGCTATGATTTAACAATTAAAAAAAAAAAAAGATATCACTTTAAAAAAAAAAAAAAAAAAAAAAGGAATGACTGGACCAACATTTGCGAGACCCGTAGGCTAGATGATCTGTCTGCTGGGTTTACCACCCTACTGTAAGCTCAGAAATGTAGAATCTCTGCCTTCACCTGGCCCTATTGAATTAGACCTGCACTTCTCTCTTCTTTTCTTTTTTTTTTTTTAAGACAGAGCCTCAAGCTGTCGCCCTGGGTAGAGTGCTGTAACATCACAGCTCACAGCAACCTCCAACTCCTGAGCTCAAGCAATTCTCCTGCCTCTGCCTCCCAAGTAGCTGGGACTACAGACACCCATCACGACACTCGGCTATTTTTTTGGTTGCAGCCATCATTGTTATTTGGCAGGCCCAAGCTGGATTCAACACCGCCAGCTCAGGTGAAGGTGGCCGGTGCCTTAGCCGCTTGCTTGAGCTACAGGCGCCGAACCTAGACTTGCACTTTTAATAAAGTCTCAGTTGATTTGTACACAGTTGAAAGTTTGAGACGCCCACCTCTGTGTGGTGCTCTCTGGTTGCTTGTCTCTTCTCCCCACCAAGCAGTGAGAGGCAGGAGGGATACAACTCTCCCGTTATTTCTGTGGGCCAATCACCTAGCACGGGGTCTAGTTCAGAGTTGGCCTTTCAAATATTTGTTAAGTGAGGAAAGGAGGAAAGATCTGAGGAGACACATTCCTCAGAGGTTCCATGATGGGGAGAAGGGTACAGCTAACACACCGATGACAGCAAGTGGTCTCCAAAAACATCCAGATTGGTCAGAAAATAGATGAAAGATAAAACAAAATCCTAGACCTGGGTTCAAAAGCACAATAATATTAATAATGCCAATAATGCCAATCACTGTGTTATAATGTAACCTAATCAAATATAATGCCCCCAGCAACTCTAAGATAGGTACTATTAATATCATCCTCCACCATTTAACAGAGAAAAAAACTGAGGCTCCAAAAAGTTATGGCAGGGGACCAGAGTTGCATAGCTGGTAGGGGGCAGAATATGGATTAGAATCCAGGCAGGCTAGCTTCAGACCTGTGCCCCGAGTCACGAGGCTATGTCTCATAGCCCAGGATATAGATAAAGCAGTGTGACTGGTACTCTGGGCCATGAAGCCACTGGAGGCAGGACCTCAAGGCTCCAGGAATCTGATGGCCCAAGGAACAGAACAACCACAGCCCACCTCATGGCACCCACTTCACAGTACAAAACGAAGATCCGAGAGGCTTAATTTGGCTCCAAATCAAAGCCCTCCTTCATTCAGCACAGACTCTCCAAGAACGAAGGCGGCTGCTGACTGGCACGCTGGCTCCACTGTTGCTGGAGGAGCTCCGCAGAGACCCAGCCACCATCTGGAAGTGATTTGGCCCAGAGATTCCTGAACAGGGTGGGAGGTTGGAATGACCAGCCGTCTGAAGCTCCTTGTCCAGCTTGGAAACAAAGCTGGTGTGAATGGGCCCCAGAGGCAGCCTAACACACCAGAGTTCACACACCAAAGAGGAACATCCTCTAGGTAGTCCATAACCACATTTTACCAAGCAGGATCAACATTAGCCAACCAAGCTGGTCTCCCCAGTGGTGCTGATTTTAAATGCCTCTCCAACATAACGTTTGAGAGTCGTATTAGACAGTACCTCATTTAGTTAACAAGCGTTCGCACAGCATTTACTATGTACCATGAACTGCTCCAAGCACTTTAAGAAATATTAATTTGTTTAATCTTTATAACAATCTTTTAAGGAGATAGTTATTATCCCCATTTTAGCAATAAGGAAACCAAAGCACAGACTTTTTTTTTTTTTTGCAGATAACACAGACATTTCTTAATAGCTACCTCGTGGCAAATGAGATCTGAACCAAGAATGCTTGCTCTTAACTACCATACAGGTCATATTTCAGACTAACGCGCTACCTTGTTGCAAATAGCCCCAAATTTGTTAATTCTGACAAAGGATGCCACTTTGCTACTTTTTAAATACTCTTTTTGGCCCAAAAGACACACTGGCATTTGCTAGGCAGTTCAGGAAAGAGCAGAACTTAGGGTTATAGGTGAATTATTTTGGTGGTAGTGGGACAAAAGGAAGAGGAAGGAAAAGGGCCCAATGGAGCAGTGACCCACCACCCTGGAAACCCTGCCCAGTGACCCAAAGTCTTGGGAACATGCACTCCAACTGCTCTGGTGCTGGCCTGGTACAGGTAAGTAAACATAAGGATCAGAGACTGCATCCTCTGAAAAGTGAAGATTTCCTTTCTCTAAAAGACCAAAACACACCACCCAAACTGGTAGGTGGCTTTGATTGTCATTCCTGAGCTACGAGACACCTTTTTCTCCCAGTTGGCTGGACTGCACAGTGTCAAAAAGGCTTTTGGAAAAACAAGTGAATATAACTGTCGGTTCCTGGCAAAAAACTAGGACTAAATATGCTGAGGCCTCACTATGAACTGCCCAGAATCTAACAAGATAACTTAAGAAAATGTTCAACTTTTAGGCGGCGCCTGTGGCTCAAAGGAGTAGGGCGCCGGCCCCATATGCTGGAGGTGGCAGGTTCAAACCCAGCCCTGGCCAAAAACTGCAAAAAAGAAAATGTCCAACTTTTAGATGGAGCCTAGGATGGGCCCACCTTACAATGAAACACGACTGTGAATAAACAGCCAGGCTGTCTTTCAGTGAATCCTAGACAGAAAAGCCATAGTCCTCTGGTGGCTCACCACCTCAGATATCTCAAGAGCTGGGTGCATGTTCACAATTCTAATGATTCTTACAATGGCATTGTCCAAAGCATGCAAAACCCTTCAATGATACCTTCCCTGGTTGTGGAGCAAAGCATCAACCACTGGGTAACAGGAAATCTTTTAAAAAAAAAAAAAAAAAGCAGTTTTTCCCTGGAGCTGGTCTTGAACCGGCCACCTACTCCTTTGAGCCACAGGCGCCGCCCAAAATTTAAAAAAAAAAACAAATTTTTTTTAAAGCCCACAAGTGAAGACAGAGTAGTCATTACTCAACAGATTCAACACAAGAGGCAAACTGACTCCATTCAGCTCCCAACATGACACTCAAACTTATGAGACCCTTATTACAACCCAGAGGATTAATCCTATCACTCATGGAAGGTCCTAACATCCCTAAGGCTAAAGACCTAAAAGTGTGGGTATCCAGCCACCACCCCAAACCACCATAATGGTAAAACCTAGTGTTACAGGGACCCTCTGATGGGGGTAAGGGGTATGGAGTGATGTGGGTGTGAGATTTGACTCATCTCTGAAACTGAAAGGCAAGTCAGTTAAGCCTCAAATTCAATAGCTGGGCAGACCTGGGTTCTAGGCACCATTTACTAACTAGTTATGGTCACCGCCCTAAGTTAGTTCATTCCTATTTCTCACCTTTAAATAGGAATAACACAAAGAATGAAAACGATAATAATAGCAACCATTTTCTAAGCACTCATCATGTGTTTGGACACAGCCAAACCTTTAACCTTCCCAGTGACTTGCTGAAGCAGATCATTATAGCAAGGATAATAATTGCAATCAGTCAATGATTACCATGAGTATACAATGGGATGGTCAACAGAACACACTTACCACCTAGTGGGCCCCCCAAATTGTAACTAATGCTACTGTCAGCACAATACAACATAACATAAACAATGAATATGTGACCCTGAAGCCCAAGCTGAAGGTGACTTTTTTTTTAAAGGGCCATTACCCAGAACAGCCCCAGGAACAGAGGGAAGAGGCCTCAGGCTTTACTCCCAAGGGAGTCCTGGCTGGAAAACCTGTTTACTATGAGATCTTTCTGGAGAGTAACTAGACAGCCAATAACAGCAGTTTAAATGTGATCACACCCTTTAACACAGGAATGCCACTGTGGGGAATATAATCCAAGAAATAATTAAAAAGAAAAAATAAACAAAACAACTTGTGGTAGGAAGAGGTCCACAGGAAAAAGCTGCCAACAGCCCACAGGCCCACAGCAGAGGAAGGGGAGCTAACCCTGGAATGTCAGCATAATGGGAGGCATTAAGGCCTGAGTGTGGGTTCAGGAAAGAAAATGAGGACCAAAGAGAAAAATGTAAGTGACCAAAGTGTAGAATAGCACACACAGCTCGGAGCACTGATGTGAAGTGAAGCCACACTCCAAGCAGCTGCTGCTTCTGTAAATAGTTGGTAAATTAGGCACTCAGGGATTTTCTGGTGCTGTGGTTTTGGTTTGTTGTTGTTATCATTTTAAAGACATTTCATTGTGTGGGAATGGGTACAATGAACAGTCTTGGATGACAGGCACACTTATAACCCTGACTCAAACATAACAAAAGCAATCCACGCAACCAAAACATTTTGACCCCCATAATAAAAAAATAAAAGGAAAAGAAAAACATTTCATGTCATATTTGCATATTCCTGGTTTACTTTAAGTTTTTGTCTTGTTAATTAAATAAATACACATTTTTAAAACAAAGATGAATGGATCCAAGTTGAGCCCAGACAGACCTTGAGATTCTTTAGAGAGGATGCTAGTTTCAGAAAAGCGGAGAATTTTGAGGTACTCCTTTCCCAGAATAGGACATAGACCCCCAAAAGAAAACAGCATGCCATGCAGATTCTCTCTGCATGGAAGCCACCCTTAGGGGCCAGAGGACTTCCAGGAGGTCAGCCAAGTGGTAGCAGCTGCCTGGGCCCAAGAAGTAGAAGGCAGCCCTACCTGCCAGGACAAGTGTGGGGGAGGGAAGGGTGAGGCTCAGCCGAGAGGGAATCCCTTTTGCACTGGAGAAAGTCCCAGCAGCCCCACCCATCACTTTCTCTTCCAGTCACTGGACCTGGTTTCTTCAGAAAGAGACCCTAGATGGAGGCCTGGGCAAGACACACACATACACACACACAACATAGGTGCACACACATTCTCTGCATACATGCATACTCTGCACACTCAGGCTAGGGACACACAAACTTACTCTCTTTGCATACACACACACACACACACACACACACACACACACAAATCTCTTGCCCCTATTGTCACAGCCCACACATTCGGCAGCTTTGTGACCCTCCTGGAAGCCTCCAGCTACCCCAGACCATAAGGGAGACCTCATCCTCATTCTCCCTCCCCAGTGGAATGGAAGAGGAACTCCCTTCCTCCCTCCTCTCAGGAAGACCCTGGTGTACCAAAGGCAGGGAGAGGAAAACAAAGCCTCCTTCTACTTATCACCCTTCAATTCTCAGCAGGACCTTACCTGCATGCTTGCTTTCTAGCCTGACCTTGGGCAAGTCAATTAACCCTCTGTCATATTTGGGTCATACATGGGTCTAACAACGTCCCAATTGGCCGGTTGTCTAAAGAACTAGATAACCCAGAAGTCAGCTGGTACACAGAAGGCCCTAGTTAGCCCCCTACAAGACAGCAATTACTATTATCACCACCAACTCCTTAACTTTGGCAGCAGAGAATGGGCTCAATCTGCTGCGCCCAGTCAGAGCTGAGCTAGGAGCAGAGGGAGCAAGGACACACCCCCGCGGCTCCCCTTCCAACCTTGGGTCCCACACCCATTCCGGCGATGGCGAGGGTGGGGACTAGGTCCCGGGCTCCACCTGGGCGGGGAGGCACCAGGCACAGAAAACGGTTCCTCCCCAGGTTCTCCCCGTCTGGCCTTCCAGCCAACGCCCATTCATCGCTGCCGGGAGCACCAACCTGGGGCGCCCCGGGATGAAAGCTCTGGGAGCTTCTGACTGTAGGGCCCCGCCCCCGGGGACAGCGGACGAAGGTCCCTAGTCCCCCATCTCTAGCAGGGGCGCCCCAAGAGCAGAGAAATGCCGCATTTCTACCTCTCCTCTTGCGACTCCAGTTCAAGCCCTCAACCCACACTCAGCCCCAGGCGCACAGCCCGGGGCGCACGGCGTTGAGAGACCACACCAGGTCTCAGCCTAGGGGATGTCACCGGGGAGGAGGCCTAGGTCTCCTATGTCCTCACCCCTGGAAACAACTGCTCTTCGTCCCGGAGGTGGGGACGCGCTGCGGGGAACCCTGGCCTTCCGCAGGGGTGCACGCGCGAGGGCGGGACGGTAAGCTAACTGCGCCCTGGGCTTGACCAGAGAACTCACCGATGGACACCAGCTTGATGCTTTCGCGGTCTAGGAACTCGAGCGCCACGGACACGTTCTCGAGCTGCATCTGGCGAAAGGTGGGCCGCTGGTGGTACTTGCGGTACATGCGCTTCTGGCTGAGCACCTCAAGCAGCGCAATGAGCCGCAGCCCGTCGCTTAGGTCGGTTTGCAGGTTCCCGATGCGTTTGTTCACGCACTTGAGGTGCTCGTTGCACCAGCGTGTAAACGTGTTCTGCTGGATCTTCTTCCATGGCGCGTCCTCCGCCAGGTCCTTCTCGGTCACCGGCATCCTGGTGGGGGGGTGACGGGATAGCGCAATGCACAACGAGCAGCCTGGGTCTAGCGTTAGGAGGCCCAAGGGCCGGGGAAACGAGAACCGAGGCGCAGCAGGAGCGGGTTTCGAACTTGCTGCTACCCGAGCCGTGGCCGGGTCAGTTCTGCGGTCTCCCGCCCCTGGCGGCGCGAGGCGCCTGGCCCGCGCCTGCGCGCTGAGCCGTCCCGCCCCCGAAATCCCGCCCAGTCCCGACCCTCCCAGGGGAGCTCCCGGGCCACGCTCGCCCCCTGCCGCCTGAAGCTGGCACTGCGTCCCCACAGCGTCCCAGGACCGGCGCTCCTAGTCCGCACTCTGGTCAGGACATCAGCGGATTAAGGAGGAAGTCACCCGATCAGACCCAGAGTGAGGGGCCTGTGGAGGCGGGAAACTGGACAGAACGCAAGGCGACTGCGGCATGGGTCTTGGGGAGAGGGGCTACAGGGCGAGGCTTCTTCAGCCACCTGTAGATGCAATGAAGCTCAGTAAGGGTTAGTATTGAGCTCCGGTACCAGGAATTCTCACAACCTGCAAACCAATAGTAGATAAGACAAATTTATTCCCTAACCTCAAGATGTTCATAGCCCGGCTCGGCGCCTGTGGCTCAAGCAGCTAAGGTGCCAGGCACATACACCTAAGCTGGAGGGTTCGAATCCAGCCCGGGCCTGCCAAACAACAATGACAGCTGCAACCAAAAAATAGACGGACATTGTGGCAGGCGCCTGTAGTCCCAGCTACTTGGGAGGTAGAGGCAGGAGAATCGCTTGAGCCCAGGAGTTGGAGGTTGCTGTGAGCTGTGATGCGACAGCTCTCTACCGAGGGCAATAAAGTGAGAGTCTGTCTCTACAAAAAAATAAATAAATAAATAAATAATAAAAAGTTCATAGCCTAATGGGAGAGAAAAGTATAAAATCAACTATGACAAACAGCTTAGTAGTGTCAAAAAAAATCCCTTCCCTTCCCTTTCCATATTATAATAAATTACCAAAACTGTCTTAAAAAGAAAACAAATTTATTATCTTGCAGATCTGTAGGTTAAATGTCTCTCACAGGTCTCCCTGAACTAAAATCAAGATACAGGCAGGATGCATTCCTTTCTAGAGAATCTAGGGAAGAACATGTTTCCTTGTCTTTTCTAGCTTCCAGAAGCTGCCTTGGGTCACGACTCTTCCATCTTAAAAGTCTACAACATCAGGCTGGGTATTACTCACACTGTCACCTCCCTGGTTCTCCATAGTCACATCTTCCTCTAATTTGTTTTCCCCATCTGTCCCCCAGTTGGAGTGCAGTAGCTCAATCATAACTCACTGCAGCCTGAAACACCCCACCAGCACCACCCACCCCTACCAGCCATTCTCAAGCCACCTCTGGTTACACCTCCCAAAGTGCTGAGTTTACAGGTATTAGCCACAGTGGCAGGCTCCTTCTAACTCCTTCAAGGACCCTTGTGATTACATTCGCCCAACTGGCTAGTCCAGGATGATTTCCCTATTTAAAAATCAGATGATGGGCAGCACCTGTGGCTCAAAGGAGTAGGGCGCTGGACCCATATGCCAGAGGTGGCGGGTTCAAACCCAGCCCCAGCCAAAAACTACAAAAATAAAAATAAAAAAATTAAATCAGATGATTAGGCTGCCTGTAGCTCAACCAGCTAAGGCACCAGCCATATACACCAAAGCTGGCGGGTTCAAATCCAGCCCAGGCCTGCCAAACAACAATGACAACTACAATCAAAAAATAGCCGGGTGTTGTGGCGGGCGCCTGTAGTCCCAGCTACTTGGGAGCTACTGAGGCAAGAGAATCACTTAAGCCCAGGAGTTGGAGGTTATACCCACAGGCTGGCTGGCCTCTCCCCTCGGGGTCAGAAGCCCTTGCTCTCTGTCCTGCCCTCTTCTCAGGAAGCACACTTGCTCTGAAAGCCTCCCTCAAACCTAGGTTAGGAGCCCCTTCTCTGGTCTGTTCTCTTTCTGACTTGCATTCCATTTCTGATTGTGCTGTGTGGCCTGGGCAAGTCACTTAACCCCTCAGTTACCTCTTGTCAAATGGGGTCAATATCAAGGAAGCTGCTCAGCATTGCACCTGGCATAGGCACAACAGCAGGTGCTGGAGAAACAGAAGATGTAAATTATTCAGCCTCTTGATCAGAGACCCAGTCTTTGTCTCTGCTGTATCCCAGCACCTAGCACAGAACCTGATGAGTAAGAAGAGGTGCTCAATATATGATGTGGGGAAGAATAAAGGCCCCCAAAGATATTCATATTTTAATTCCCAGACTGTAAATAAATGTTACCTTACTTGGCTAAGGGGAACAAAGGCTGCAAATGGGATTAAAGTTGCTAATCACCTGATTTTTTTTTTTTTTTTTAGACAGAGCCTCAAGCTGTCACTGGGTCTTGTCACAGGTCATTTGCATACAGCAAACACTGAAATGCTTTGTTCAGACAGATTAACTGACTCATTGGAAATGCTCACAATAGCCTGGGGAAGAAGTATGTTACCGGACTCTGGCCCACAGGAGGGACTCAATGACTACAATCATGCATCTCTTAATAATGAGAACACTAGGCTCTTTTGTCACTGTGTGAGCATTACAAGTGCACATATACAAACCTTGATGGTCTATCTTAGCTCTATGGTACAGTTATGGTACACCTGGGCTACAAAACTGCACAGCATAAGACTGTACTGAACACCATGGGCAATTGTGATACAATGGGAAGTATTTGTGTATGTAAACATATCTAAACATAAAAAAGGAACAGTGAAAGTAAATATAAGGAATAGAACATGGTGCACCTCTACAGGGCAGGTACCATGGTTGGAGCTTTCAGGACTGGAAGTTGCTCTGGGTAAGTCAGTGAGGAGTGAGTGAATGTGAAGGACATTACCGTGCACACCTATAGACTTTATAGACACTTAGGGTACACTAAATTTGCCAAAGAAAAAAAAAGTTTTCTGGGTGGCGCCTGTGGCTCAAAGGAGTAAGGTGCCATCCCCATATGCTGGAGGTGGCGGGTTTAAACCCAGCCCCAGCAAAAAAAAAAAAAAAAAAAGTTTTCTTTCTTTGTTTTTTTTTTTTGAGACAGAGTCTCACTTTGTGGCCCTTCGTAGAGTCCTATGGCATCACAGCTCACAGCAACCTCAAACTCTTGGGCTCTTGCCTCAGCCTCCCAAGTAGGTGGGACTACAGTCACCTGCCACAAAACCCAACTAATTTTTTAGAGACGGGGTCTCGCTCTTGCTCAGGTTGGTCTCCAACCCTTGAGCTCAGGCAATCCACCCACCTCGGCCTCCCAGAGTGCTAGGATTACAGGTGTGAGCCACTGCACCCCACCCACCTTCTTCAACAATACATTAACCTTAGTTTACTATAACATTTTTATTTTATAAACTTTATTTTTTTAACTTTTTGATCTTTTGTAATAAATAATACTTAGCTTAAAACACAAAACATGTTACACAGCTGTACAAAAATATTTTTTATATATCTTGTTCTATAATCCATTTCCTATATTTAAAACTTTTTTTTTTTTTACTTTTTAAATGTTTTTCCTAAAAACTAAGATACAAACGCACATTAGCATTTAGCATCATTAGTGTTGGCCTGCACGGGGTCAGGATCATTAATATCCCTGTCTTCTACTTCCACATCTTGTCCTACTGGAAGGTTTTGGGAGCAACAACCCATGAAGCTGTCATCTCCTGTGATGACAATGCCTTCTTCTGGAACACTTCCTGAAGGATCTGCCTGAGAGTGTTATACAGTTAACTTTTTTTTTTTTTTAATAAGGAGAAGTACGCTCTAAAATAATGATAAAAACTGGGGCATAGTAAGTACACAAACCAGTAACATAGTCGTTTATTATCATTATCAACTATTATATACTATACATAACTGTATGTGCTATACTTTTATGATTGGCAGTGAAGTAGTTTTGTTTATATTAATGCAAACATCATAGTATGTTGGGCTATGACATTAATACATGGAACCACAGTGGCATATGTGGTCTGCCATTATGCATACATGATTGTATTTGAATGTTTATTCCCCTGATTAGTGATTAAGTGAAGAGATATCCTGGAGGTTAGGATGGTAAGGATTAGACAAAGCTGCACTGGAACCTAGGTCTAACTCCAAAGGCTAAACTCTGCCCTGGGGTCCCCAGGTTGTCTCCCAGCCTGGGACCTGCCTTTGTCCACACAGTGGACCCCTGAGCAGCATTTCCACCAGAGGAAGAGTTGGTACTCTGTCCCACTTCCGTGTCCAAAGCTCTCAGTTCCTCATACTTTCCTCCACCTAAACTCACCCATCCAAACTCATCAGCCAGGGTCTCACTCCCTCGGGGACTTCCTCCGTGCTTGGTGACACAGGAGCTAATGTGATCAACAATTAGCAGCTGTTAACGTGCTAAGGTTCCCCTTCACATGTGTCATTGAAAAAGTAAAAAGAAGCAATATTTAACCCAATATCAGGGAGACCAACAATCTGGGTTTTCCCAGGACTAAGGCATTTCTTGGGATGCAGGCCTAAGAGTGCTAAAACCAGGAAAGTCCCAGGAAAGCAGAACACGCTGGGCACCCCACCCAATAGATCATATCATTTTTTCAATAAGCAATCAATATTTTTAAATATTTTTATGTTTTTACATTTTTTTCTCTCTTTTTTTGTTTTTTTTTATTTTATTATTATTAATTTTTTGGCTTTTTTATTTTATTTCGTTGCTTCAGGTAGCTCACTACAACCTCAGACTCGGGCTGCGGGCACCCGGCTGCCTCAGCCTCTGGAAGCCTCTGGGATTACAGGCGATCGCTCGCCCGGCTGGGTTTTTCCATTTTTTTTCATGAGTCGGGGTCTCACTGTGACTCAGCCGAGTCTCGAACTCCTGAGCTCAAGCAATTCTCCCTCCTCAGCCTCCCACAGTGCTGTGATTACAGGTGTGAGCCACCGTGCCCGGCTTTTTTCTCTTTTTTTGAAACAGTATCACTATGTCACCCTCAGTAGAGTGCCGTGTCGTCACAGTTCATAGCAACCTCAAGCTCTTGGACTTAAGCGATTCTCTTGCCTCAGCCTCCCAAGTAGGTGGGACTACAGGCTCCAGCCACAATGCCCAGCTTTTTTTTTTTTTTTTTTTTTTTGGGTGTTGTTGTTATTGTTTGACAGACATGGACTGGGTTTGAACCCACCAGCCCAGGTATATGTGGCCGACGCCCTAGCTGCTGAGCTACAGATACCGAAGCTGTTTTTACTTTTTTTGTGCTGTCTTTGATTCAATGCATATTTCATACTTACCAGCACATCTCAGCTCAGACTAACTACAGTGCTAAAGTCCTCAACAGCCACCTTTGGCTGCTGGTGGCTTTCCTATTGGAGAGTGCTTGGTATTGGAATAAGCCAGTTAATAAATGGGAGACCCATAATGTGCTCACAAGGGTCCCGACCTTGAGACCTCCATCCTGTGTGTGAAACCCACCTCCACAATTCAGGAACTTCAGCTCTGTGAGAGGGGTCCCAGGTGAGTCTCCCTTCTGTCATCTCTCAGCATCCTGGAATCCAGTGTTATTTATTTTTATTTTTATTTTTTTAAGTTTTTTGTTTTTTGTTTTCTGGAATCCAATGTTATATCAGCATATCCATGGCAGTAAAAATCCCAACAGCGATAATAATAATAGAAGCATGTATTTCTCAAGTACTGAAATTATCTCTTTTAGTGTTCTCTAGAACCCTAGGAGGTGTTAGATCCCCATTATAAAAGTAGGGCAATTGAGGCTGAAAGGGAAAGACATATGCTTAAGGTCACAGAGTCAGAGCCTGGATACTAAAAAGCAATAGTCACAATTAAGAGCAGGGACCTGGAGCTGCCTCAGCTTCGTTCCCTTATCCATATTCTACAATAACATTTTATCTGCTAGGACAGCAGTTCTCAACCTGTGGGTCGCGACCCACAGGAACCGTATTAAAGGGCTACGGCATTTGGAAGGTTGAGAACCACTGTTCTAGGAGGATGAATGAGAAACAGTGTGTATAGCACATACATTAAGTTATCTGTGTTTCAGCGCCTGTGGCTCAAGCGGCTAAGGCACCAGCCACATACATCTGAAATGGCAGGTTCGAATCCAGTCTGGTTCCGCTGAACAATGATGGCTGCAACCAAAAATAACTGGGCATTGTGGCGGGCGCCTGTAATCCCAGCTACTTGGGAGGCAGAAGCAGGAGAATCACTTGAGCCCAGGAGTTGGAGGTTGTTGTGAGCTGTGATGCCATGGAACTCTACCCAGGGTGACCGCTTGAGGCTCTGTCTCAAAAAAAAAAAAAAAAAAAAAAAAAAAAAAAAAAAAAAAATATATATATATATATATATATATATATACTATATATATATATACTATATATATATATATATATATATATATACTATATATATATATATATATATATATATACTATATATATATATAGTATCTGCTGAGGAAGCTGACACTACTCTTTTTTTTTGAGACATAGTCTCAAGCTGTCACCCTAGGTAGAATGCCATGGCATCATAGCTCACAGCAACCTCCAACTCTTGGGCTCAAGTGATCCTCTTGCCTTGGTTTTTCTATTTGTAGTAGATATGGGGTCTCAATTTTGCTCAGGCTGTTCTCAAACTTGTGAGCTCAAGCTATCCACCTCAGTCTCCCAGAGGGTAGGATTACAGAAGTAAGCCAGCAGGCCCTGCCACTTTTTTTTTTTAAGACAATAACATTTTATATTCTAGGAGGATAAATGAGAAACAGTGTGTATAGCACTTAGCATTTTAAGTATCTGCTGAGGGAGCTGATATACTTTTTTTTTTTTTTTTGAGACAAAGTCTCACTTTGTTGCCTTGGATAGAGTGCCATGGCATCACAATAGCTCATAGGAACCTCAAAATCCTGGATTCAAAAGATCCTCCTGCCTCAGCCTCCCAAGTAGCTGGGAGTGCAGGTGCCTACAACCATACCTGGCAAATTTTTCTATTTTTAGTAGAGCAGCAGTTCTCAACCTGTGGGTGATAACCCACAGGAACTGTATTAAAGGACCGCGGCATTAGGAAGGTTCAGAACCTCTGTAATAGAGACAGTGTCTCACTCTTGCTCAAGCTGGTCTCAGACTCCTAAGCCCATGGGATCCTCCTGCCTTGGCCTTTGAGTGTGCAGGGATTACAGGCATGAGCCACCATGCCCATTCTTGATACTATTATTATTAGCATTATTATTATTACACCTTCGTGAGTGAATATCCAAAGAGTACAAGCTGAAAATTTCACTTTTAGAAACCCACTTTCCAAAAGGAATAGAGCTAAAGAACCAGGACTTGCAAAATGAATTTATGTCTTCCCCAGGGCGGTGCCCCAGGAGTTTTTGCCCAAGGGCAGGGACCTTCTGGGTTGTAATTTTACACCCGCATACACACCCTGCTAGCAAGAAAGAGAAGCAAAATATCAAGGAGCTGGTTTCTCAGTAGCTCCCCAAAGAGGTGGGAGGGCTTACCCCACTCCCCAGCCCCAGCTGTGAAGGGAGAAAGCCCATTCTGGTGGGAAGAGGGGGAGTGCCAAAAGGCAAGAGCATTTTTCAGGTCCAAATTTAAAACAACCCCATGGTTAGGTGCCCGTAGCTCAGTGACTATGGCTCCGGCACATACACCAGGGCAGGCAGCTTTGAACCCGGCTTGGGCCTGCTAAAAACAACAATGGCAACTACAACCAAAAAATAGCCGGGTCTCAGCTACTTGGGTGGTGGAGGCAAGAGAATCGCTTGAGCCCAGGAGTTGGAGGTTGCCGTGAGCTGTGATGCCACAGCACTCTACCCAGAGTGACAGCTTGAGGCTCTGTCTCAAAAAAAATAAAAAAGTGTGCCATTTCACAAGTTTTGACACCCACCCATGTATGTATACACATATACAGGTATGTGTGTGTGTATACATATGATCCTATTTGTGAAATCATTACTACATTCAAAATGGTGAACATATTCATCACCCCTAAAAGTTTCCTCATATTCTTTTGTAATCTCTTCCTTTTATCTCTCCCGACCTACTCCAAGTGAACACTGATTTGCTTCTTGTTACTATAAATTGTTTTGCATTTTATACTATATACAAAATGAAATTAATCGGTATGTATTTTTTTTTTGGCCCAGCTCCTTTTTTTTTTTTTTTTTTCTTTTTTTTTTGAGACAGAGTCTCACTCTGTCACCTCAGGTGACAGAGGTTGCCATAGCATCATCACAGCTCACAGCAACCTCAAACTCTCGGGCTTGAGCAATCTTCTCGTCTCAGTCTCCCAAGTGGTTGGGACTCCAGGTGCCTTCCACAACACCGGGCTAGTTTTTCCATTTTTACTAGAGATGAGATCTCGCTCTTGCTCAGGCTGGTCACTCCTGAGTTCAAGCAATCCACGTGCCTCGGTCTCTCAGACTGCTAGGATTATAGGTGTGAGCCACTGTGCCTGGGTCCAGCTAACTTTTGTATTTTTTGTAGAGATGGGGTCTTGCCACATTGCCCAGGCTGTTCTCAAATTCCTGGGCTCAAGCAATCTTCCTCCCCCAGCCTCCCAGACTGCTGGGGTTGCAGGGGTGAACCACACCTATAATTCTTTTCAGCACCCAGCACTATTCCATTACATGGATGCATTGCAGTTTGTTCATCCACTCACTTGTTAATGGACCTTTGGGTTGTTTCCAGATTTTGGCAATTACAAATAAAACCTGGTATGAACATCCAAGTACAAGTCATTTTACAGACGCATTTCTTTATTTCCCCTGGGTAATTACTTAGGAGTGGAGTGGCTGGAGCATATGATAGGTATATGTTTAACTTCTTAAGCAACTGTTTTCCAAAGTATGTGTGCCATGTTACACTCCTACAAACAGTATGTTTAAAAACATTAGAGAAACATTTAAGGTTTCCTGAAACTGGCAAGTAGAAGTTACTATAATTTTATTCCTTAAAATTACAGTGATTGCCTTGGTTCACTGCTGTAAATCCTTCCAGAGCTTTTTATTTTATTATTATTTTTTTTAATCCATGTACACAACAATACTGAGACACACAGGTGCCCTAGGAAGACTAACAAGTTGGCATTCCCTCAACTTAATATTTTTAAATACTTATTCAAAATTTATTTAGGCAGAATGTGGAGAAACTGATTTTCCGTTAATAAAAATAACATTCCTCTTTATTTTCAAAATAAAGGATTTATTATAGGCACAAAAATATAAGTTGGCCTTTAACTTACTTGGAACTGTCCTGGAATTGTAGTTGTCAAAGCCAGTCAGTCTTGAGGGCTGTCTTACAGGGCACAAGGTCCAGGTTATGCACTTCCTGATCGGATCAGTAGGTCTTGGTAGCACACAGCCAGGGACTCAGCTGCCATGACCGAGACCTAAGAAAACCTGTTCCTCAGCTGTATCCAGTGCTGGCAAAGAGGAGAGTTTTAGTTTCCCATGAGGGGTACTGTATAGCTGTGATCACTGGTTAGGACAGGTCTGTGCCATGTGGAAACCTGAAGTTAACTGTACCAAGTTTCCTTTTAATCCAGAGCTGTTTTGGCTCCCTTTCTAGACTGGCACCCTGGGAGGCTGATGGCTGATCAGCAACTTAATCCAGCTCTACACATAGATTAACATACATTAGGGCAATTTTTTTTTTTTTTTTAATTCAGTTGTCATTGTTGTTTAGCTGGCCAGGGCCAGGTTTGAACCCACCAGCGTTGATGCATGTGGCCCGCGCCATGACCACTGTGCATGGGTGCCGAGCCAATTTTTTTTTTTTTTTTTTTTTTTTTTTTTTGAGAGCCAGAATTTTATTTTGCTGCCCAGGCTGGTCTCAAACTCCTGGGTTTAAGAGATCTCCCATCCCAGTCTCTTGAGACTACAGGTAAGTGCCACCATGGCCAGCATATTAGTGCTATTTTTGTCTTAAAAATATGTAAACAAACTAGATTGCATGAGTTCATGTTGGCTTATCACTTGCTTCTTCCCCTCCTCTCACTTAATAAATTCTAGGCTGGGCTCAGTAGCTGACACCTGTAATCCCAACACTCTGGATTGCTTGAGCTTGGGAGTTTGAGACCAGCCTGAGCAAGAGTGAAACCTCCTCTCTACTAAAAACAGCTGGGTATAGTGATGGGCACCTGTAGTCCCAGCTGCTCCGAGGCTGAGGCAGGAGGATCACTTGAACCCAGCAATTTGAGGTTGCTGTGAGCTATGACAATGCCATGGCATCAACCCCAGGGTTACAGAGTGGTACTCTGTTTCAAAATAAATAAATAAATTCAAGTATTAGCCTGGGCACGGTGGCTCATGCCAGTAATCCTAGCACTTTGGGAGGCTGCGGCAGGTGGATTGCTTCAGCTCAGCAGTTTATGAGCAGCTTGAGCAAGAGTGAGATGCCCATCTCTACTAAAAATAGAAAAAAAAAAATTAGCCAGGTGTTGTGGCAGGCGCCTGTAGTCCCAGCTACTCGAGAGGCTGAGGCAAGAGGATCTCTTGAGCCCAGGAGTTTGAGGTTGCTGGGAGTTATGATGCCACAGCACTCTACCCCAGGACAACAGAGTGAGAATGTATCATCAAAAAAACTAAACAAATAGGGTGGCGGCTGTGGCTCAGTGAGTAGGGCACTGGCCTCATATACTGAGGGTGGCGGGTTCAAACCCAGCCCCAGCCAAACTACAACCAAAAAATAGCCAGGTGTTGTGGCAGGCGCCTGTAGTCCCAGCTACTTGGGAGGCTGAGGCAAGAGAATTACCTAAGCCCAGGAGTTGGAGGTTGCTTTGAGCTGTGATGCCATGACACTCTACCAAGGGTGATAAAGTGAGACTCTAAAAATAAAATAAAATAAATGGAAACCAATTTATAAGCACCCACACTTCCATATGAAAGCTATCATCCAACTACAGCCCAAGATGAAGGGGAAAGAGGAGGGGGAGGGGAGGGGAGGAGGAAGGATGGGTTGGGGAAGAGTAATTGGTGGGACCACACCTATGGTGCATTTTACAAGGGTACATGTTAAATCTACTATGCATAGAATATAAATGTCTTTTTTTTTTTTTCTTTTGTAGAGACAGAGTCTCACTTTACCATCCTCTGTAGAGTGCCGTGATGTCACAGGACTCACAGCAACCTCCAGCTCTTGGGCTTCCTCGATTCTCCTGCCTCAGCCTCCCGAGCAGCTGGGACTACAGGCACCCACCACAACACCTGGCTATTTTGTTGTTTTGTTCAAACCCGGGGCTGGGTTTGAACCCGCCACCCTCAGTATATGAGGCCAGCGCCCTACTCACTGAGCCACAGGCACCACCCAGAATATAAATGTCTTTCTAATAACTAAGAAAATGTGGTGAAGGCTATGTTAACCAGTCTGATGAAAGTATTTCAAATTGTATATAAAGCAGCACAGTGTACCCTGTAATTGCATTAACGTACATAGCTATGATTTAATATATATATATATATATATATATATATATATATATATTTTTTTTTTTTTTTTATAGAGACAGAGTCTCACTTTATCGCCCTCAGTAGAGTGCTGTGGCATCACACAGCTCACAGCAACCTCCAACTCCTGGGCTTAGGCAATTCTCTTGCCTCAGCCTCCCGAGTAGCTGGGACCACAGGGGCCCGCCACAATGCCTGGCTATTTTTTTGTAGTTAGACCAGGGCCAGGTTTGAACCCGCCACCCTCGGTATATGGGGCCAGCGCCCAACCCACTGAGCCAAACGTGCTGCTTGCTATGATTTAATTAATAAAAAAATAAAAATAAAAATAAATAAATAAATAAATGAAGTGCCAAGGTAGTCCCCCCAACATACGTAGGCAATACTTACCAAACTTGAATGAGCACATGCATCACCTTGGGGTGATCTTATTAAACTGCAGCTTCTGATGCAGTGGGTACAGGTGGCATCTTAGATTCTGCTCACTCTGAAGTGACACACCTACTGCTGGGGAGACCATACTTTGAGGATTGTATGTGCATGACATTGTAGTACATGTAAGCAGCCCTCTAGTGAAACTCATGAGGGATACTTAGTTGTTACAGACAGTGCTGCAATAAACATCCTTAAAGGTACATTTTGGAGCACTGGAGAACAGATTTGGGAGTCAGGAGGCATAAAGTTGACTTCTGACCCTGACGCTAATGGCTTGACCTTGAAAGTCACTTGACCTTTCTGAACTACCAGTTAAGCTGCTCCATGACAATTCAGTGAGTGGTCAGGAATGCCACGCCTCTTTTAAACCACAGGGATAAAGATAAACAGCCTCTGTCCTTGAGCACTCTGGGAATAATGATACTGATCCTGGCGGGTAGAGGAGTGGATGAGATAAGGATGGAAAAAGGCTCTGGCAGCGTAAAGCCATGCGCAAAGGGAAAGTGCTGTCCCACTTAGAAGGCAGACTGGCTTTGCCAGGTGAGCAGTGGCTAGACAGAGTTTTCTTTAGCAGGAAAGTGCTCTGTGGCATTTGTCTGCAGTTAAACAACAAAACAAAACTCACAAAGCCAGACTGAGTGGAGGAAGAGGGCCCAGTCATTTGCAAATTTTGTGTAAGTGTAATTCCAGCAAGACTAGGGTGGGGTGTGAGGCATGCATGCTCTGGCAGCTCTGGCCTGGGGCTGCACCTGGGGCTGGAGAGGCCAGTGGGAGGAAGTCCAGGCCCTCAGAGGCCCCTGGTGCAGGAAGAGCACACAGATGTGTAGAGAATGTGGCGGTCTTCATTCCTTTACCATAGCTAGCCAAGACGCTCTTTGGGAAGTTCCAGCTGAGAATTTTGAGGGACAGAAGAGACAGGTGGTCAACTTGCGACCTCGGGACCACATGTGGGCTCCTGGATCTGTGACTACACCATTTTTACCAAATCCAAATTTTATAGAACAAGTCCTTTTAATAAGGGGATCTGTAGGGCCACAAGTGGCCTTGAGGCTGCAGGTTCCACACCCCTTAGAACTGGCGTCTTCTTCTTTGTTTTGTTTTGTTTTGTTTTGTTTTTGAGACACAGTCTCACTATGTCACCCTTGGTAAAGTGCCATGGTGTCACAACTCACAGCAACCTCTAACTCTTGGGCTTAAGCTATTCTCTTGCTTTAGCCTCCCAAGTAGCTGGGACTGCAGGTACCCACCACAACACCCACCTATTTTTCTGTTGTAATTGTCATTGTTGTTTTTAGTAGGTCCCAGTTGGGTTCAAACCCACCAGCCACAGTATATGTGGATAGTGTCCTAACCATTGAACTATGGGCGGCAAGCCAGGGCTGGCTTCTTAAATTGGTTAGACCAGGGTTCAAATCCAGATTCTGACACTTAATACCTCTAGGACCTGGAGGAAGTGACCTTTTTTTGAGTCTCAGTTTCCCAACTTGTAACATGAGGATGATAATAACAGCCCCATGGTTCCCCCTCATCAGCAGTTTCACTATTCACAGTGATCAACCTCAATCTGAAAATATTAAATGGAAAATTCCAGAATTAAACAATTTGTAAGTTTTAAATTGGAAGCCATTCTGAGCAGTGTGATGAAATCTTATGCTGACCCACTCTCTGGACATGAATCAAGCCATTTTCTAGCGCACCCATGTTGTCTTTACCGTTAGTCACTTAGGAGCCCTCTCAGTTATTGGATTGGAAAAAAACAGTAGACCTAGGATTGTGTGTTCTCTGAGGTTTCATGCACCCCCTGCGGGCCTTGGGATGTATCCTCTGCAGATAAGGGGCAACTACTGTATCAAACTCACAGTGTTTTTGAGGAGATAAAAAAGATAACCCAGGGGCTCGGCGCCTGTGGCTCAAGCAGCAAGGCACCAGCCACATACACTGAGCCCGCTGGCGGGTTTGGATTCAGCCCAGTCCCCCTAAACAACAATGACGGCTGCAACCAAAAATAGCTGGGCGTTGTGGTGGGCACCTGTAGTCTCAGCTACTTGGGAGGCAGAGGCAGGAGAATTGCTTGAGCCCAGGACTTGGAGGTTGCTGTAAGGTGTGATGCTACGGCACTATACCCAGGGCGACAGCTTGAGGCTCTGTCTCAAAAAAAAAGAAGATAACCCAGGCTGGGCATGGCGGCTCATGCCTGTAATCCTAGCTCTTTGGAGGGCTGAGGCAGGAGGATCCCCTGAACTCAGGAGTTTGAGACCAGTGTGAGCAAGAGCAAGACCCCATCTCTACTAAAAAATAAGAAAAATTAGCTAGGCGTGGTGGCAGGCACCTGTAGTCCCAGCTACTCAGGTGGCTGAGGCAAGAGGATTGCGTAAACCCAGGACTTTGAGGTTGTGAGTTGGGTTGACGCCATGGCACTCGAGCCTGGGCAACAGAGTAAGACTCAGTCTCCCTCCCCTTAAAAAAAAAAAAAGATTCCATTTACTAGAGCTGTGAGGATCAAAGAGAAAATAGATAAGGCCACTCAGACCACCATGTGTGCGTAAATGGCACCAAAGAATGGCTCTCAGGGACTTTGCTCTCTCCACTCTGAACTCCACCTTAGTTGGTGGGCTGGGGCGGGAGGTTGGGGTGAAGGCCTGTGCCTTCTTCAAGCAGCTGGTCTACCAACAGCCACTGCCTGGCTGTTGGGGTTGTTTTAAATTTGTTTTGGGTTTTTTGTTTTGTTTTGTTTTGTTTTTTGAGACAAAGTCTCACTATTGTCACCCTCGGTAGAGTGCTGTAACGTCACAGCTCACAGCAACCTCAAACTCTTGGGCTTAAGTGATTCTCTTGCCTCAGCCTCCCTAGCAGCTGGGACTACAGGCGCCCGCTATTTTTGGTTATAGTTGCCATTGTTGTTTTTAGCAGGCCCGAGCTGGGTTCAAACCTGCCAGCCCTGGTGTATGTGCCGGTGCCCTAGCAACTGAACTATGGGCACCAAGCCATGTGGTTGTTTTAAAATTGGACCTGAAAAATGCTGTTGCCTATTTTTTAGTTGCAGCCGTCATTGTTGTTTGGCAGGCCCGGGCTGGATTCGAACCTGCCAGCTTAGGTGTATGTGGCTGGCGCCTTAGCAGTTTGACCCACAGGCGCCAAGCCTCAAGTGCTCTTCTTACCTCAGCCCTTTAAATAGCTATGACTACAGGTGCCCACCACCATGCCCAGCTAGTTTTTCTATTTCTAGTAGAGATAGGATCTTACTCTTGCTCAGGCTGGTCTGGAACTCCTGAGGTCAAGCAATCCACAAGCCTCAGTCTCACAGAGTGCTGGGGTTATAAGTGTGAGACACTATGTCCGGCCTGAAATTGTACATTTTAAATATGTGTATTATGGTGACACCTGTGGCTCAGTGAGTAGGGCGCCAACCCCATATACCGAGGGTAGCAGGTTCAAACCCGGCCCCAGCCAAACTGCAACAAAAAATAGCCAGGCATTGTGGCAGGTGTCTGTAGTCCCAGCTACTGGGGAGGCTGAGGCAAGAGAATCACCTAAGCCCAGGAGCTGGAGGTTGCTGTGAGCTGTGATGCCACGACACTCTACTAAGGGCGATAAAGTGAGACTGTCTCTAAAAAAAAAAAAATAAATAAATAAATACATAAATATGTATATTATATCCTATGACTATCATACCAAAAAGTAAGAAAAAAGAAAGGAAGGAGAAAGAGAAAGAATAAAGGAAAGAAGGAAGAGAGAGAGAGAAGAATGAGAAAGGAAGAAAAAGAAAACAAAGGAGGGAAGGAGGGAGGGCAGAGGGAGGAAAGAGAAAGGGAAAGGAAAAGGGGAACAGAAGAGAGAAAGAGAGAAAGAAAGAAGAAAAAAGAGAGGGAAGGAAGGAAAGGAGAGACAGAGGGGTGGAGGGAAGGAAGGGAAGACTTTATATTTGTAAGCAATAAGAATACATTTTTAAAAATACACACCAAAAAATGTTTGCTCTTTCACTAAATAATATGTTTGTTCTCTAAATCTCCAGGTCTCCCCAGCTCATTGTGGTAGAGAATAAGTACACAGAGTGTGTTCTTAAGAGTCATTAAGAATATCTGCTCCTTTCTCTTCCCCATGTCCTTCCTCAGGAGTGAATGGAGTAGGATCTGCTGAGATGAAGTCAGATAAGGTTTCCTCACCACCCTTGCTTCTCCATGGCTCCAGCTTCTCCCTGCGGAGGTTACAGGCTATGAGGAATGTGATGACATGTTTACTTTGGAGCAGACTTTACAGTAAATACACTCTCAGCTCAGATTAGAATCATCCCCCAATAAGGAGATAGGTCTTCCCAAATAGCTAGAGATCAGTTCTCTCTCCAAATACTATGTCAGTTTTAATAGTGTGGAGAAGGGAGGGTTTAGAGTCAAAACATAACATTTTCCCCTGATTTCCCTAGGTCCTAAACTAGGAAGGCTCTTGGCTCCAGAAGCTGACAGACGAGTAAGAAATGAGACAATTACAACATGGCTGGCCAACCTTAACAAGGTCTTGGAGGGTCCCGCATTCTCCAAGTGTGAGAGGCTTAACTTTTCCCCTATGCTTCTGGGGTGATGGGTATTTTCACTATTGTGATTGTAGCACCTGTCTTGACTTGCATAGGTGGCTAGTCATAAGACCACAAACTGGTACCAGAGGGAGTCCTTTGGACCAAATGGCTTTCCAGAAAGCAAAACTTCTCTAGTAATAATAATCATAATACCACCACCCAATGTACTGAACAAGTGTTTGATATCTATTGCCAGATTTTTCTTTTTTTTTTTTGAGACAGAGTCTCATACTGTTGCCCTGGGTAGAATGCTCTGGAATTATAGCTCACAGCACCCTCAATCTCTTGGGCTCAAGTGATCCCCTTGCCTCAGCCTTCTGAGTAGCTGGGACTTGCAGGCACCCACCACAACACCTGACTAGTTTTTCTATTTTTGCTCAGACTGGCCTTGAACTCCTGAGCTCAAGTGATCCAACTGCCTCAGCTTCCCAGAGTGCTAGGATTATGGCCATGAGCCACCATCCCTGGCCTTTATTGCCAGACTTAATCCTCATATAACCCCCTGAAATAGGAACTAAGGCCCCCAAGAGATGAAGCAAGAGGTTAATAAATCTGATCCCAAAGCCCAAGCTCTGAACCGCAGCAGCATAATGCCTCCCAGGAAACCACGGGAAGTCCAGGCATGGCAAGGATTCTGGACTCAGATCCAGGTTCAAATCCCTGTTCTGCCATTGATGAGTTGTAAGATAGAGTAACGGTAGTAATCGCCGCCTTAGACAGCTGTTCTGAGGTGCTCATGAGGTAATGTAGGTAACGTGCTCTGGGCACATGGCAGGTGGCCAAGAATGATAGCTGTCATCATTACTGGGCAAGATCTCCATCCAAACCTGCTCTGCTTTGATCCTGCTGACTCATGTGGTTCACACCCCCACTTCCTCAAATCTGTACTTAAAGTCCTGTTCTCAGTAAAGCCCATTCCATATATAAATTGAAACTCACTGCTCGCTGGAAGCTCCTTATTCCCTTTGTCTGCCCTGCTTTCCCCTTTTGGCACGATCACCTTGTAGTGTGTAGTGTGTAGTGTATCACTTATACACACTCCACTATTATTTATCTTGTTTATATTCTGCTTTGTAGATACTGCATCAGGTACTCAGTAAATATTTGTTGAATTAATGAATTAATGAACTCTTACTTGAGATTTTAAACTACTTTTCTTTAGTCCTGTGACATTAATTAAATTATTCAACCCGCCAGGAGCCTCATTTTTCTCAGAGGTTGAAAAAGAGCAAATGTGGGTGGTACCTGTAGCTCACGCGTCTAAGGTGCCAGCCACATACACCAGAACTGGAAGGTTCGAATCCAGCCCAGGCCTGCCAAACAATGACAACTATAAACAAAAAATAGCCGGGTGTTGTGGTGGGCTCCTATAGTCCCAGCTACTCAGGAGGCTGAGGCAAGAGATTTTCTTAAGCCCAAGAGTTGGAGGTTGCTGTGAGCTGTGACGCCAGGGCACTCTACCCAGGGCAATAGCTTGAGGCTCTGTCTCAAAAAAAAAAAAAAAAAAAAAGACCAATCACAGCCCAGGCATGGTGGCTTACACCTGTAATTCTAGCACTCTGGGAGGCCAAGGTGGGGGGATTGCTTGAGCTCATGAGTTCAAGACCAGCCTGAGCAAGAGCGAGACCCCTGTCTCTACTAAAAATAGAAAAACTGGGTCAGGCCTATGGCTCAGTGAATAGGGCGCCAGCTCCATATACCGAGGATGGGGGTTCAAACCTGGCCCCAGCCAAACTGCAACAAAAAAATAGCTGGGCATTATGGTGGACACATGTAGTCCCAGCTACTCAGGAGGCTGAGGCAAGAGAATCACCTAAGCCCAAGAGCTAAAGGTTGCTTTGAGCTATGATGCCACAGCACTCTACTGAGGTCGACAAAATGAGACTCTGTCCCTAAGAAAGAAAGAAAGAAAGAAAGAAAGAAAGAAAGAAAGAAAGAAAGAAAGAAAGAAAGAAAGAAAAGAAAGAAAACTGAGGCAAGAGGATCGCTTGAGCCTGAGTTGGAGGTTGCTGTGAGCTATGACGCCATGGCACTCTACCCAGGGAAACAGCTTGAGACTCTGTCTCAAAAAAAAAAAAAAAAAAGAGGGGCAGTGCCTGTGGCTCAAAGAAGTAGGGCGCTGGCACCATATACCAGAGGTGGTGAGTTCAAACTCAGCCCTGGCCAAAAAAAAGAAAAAGAGCAGTAACATCAATGCTCCTCATGTCCCTAGCAGGGACTAAGGGAAAGGCAATTCCATGAATGGGAAAGAAGCACCTTCAAACCTTCCAGAAATATTTCCTGAGTGTCTGCTCTGTGCCAGGCAGGGTGCTAGGCACTGGGGGGTACAGACATGCATCCGAGAGCCCTGGCCTCCAGGAACCTACCACCTAGCTGGAGTGACAGACACGTCAACAGATACAACCCAACTAGATACCAACTCTGTCTACATCAACCTTTTATCTAGCAAAGCACTTTGCATTGTCTCATGTAACCCTGTGAGTTACCACCAACACCCCTATTTTACAAACAAGGAAACTGCAGGTAGGCCTTGAGAAACAAAGACTTACTGAACACCTAGAGTATATACCCAAGAGAAATGAAAACATATGTGCACACAGGAAATTGTACACAAATATTTACAGCAACGTTATTCACACTAACCCAAATGTGGAAATGACCCAAATGTCCATGAATAGATGTACAGATAAACAAAATCTGGTAGAGCCGGACCTTGGAATGTTTTTCAGCCATAAGAAAGAATGAAATACTGAAACATGCCTCAACTTGGAGGAACCTCAGGAAAATGCTAAGGGAAAGAAATCAGACACAAAAGATCACAAATTATAGGATTTATTTTATATGATATATTCGTGATAGGCAAATCCGAGGAGATAGAAAGAGGATTCAGGCCAGGCATGGTGGTTCACACCTGCAATCCTAGCACTCCAGGAGACAAGGGCCAGTAGATGGCTTGAGCTCACAAATTTGAGACCAGCCTGAGCAAGACAGATCTATCTAAAAGTAGATAAATTTGGCGGTACCTGTAGCTCAATGGGTAGGGCACCAGCCACATATACCAAGGCTGGCAGGTTCGAACCCAGCACGGGCCAGCTAAACAACAATGACAACTTCAACAAAAAAATAGCCGGGCATTGTGGTGGACACCTGTACTCCCAGCTACTTGGGAGGCTAAGGCAAAAGAATCACTTGAGCCCAAGAGTTTGAGGTTGCTGTGAGCTGTGATGCCACATCACTCTACTGAGGGCAACATAGTGAGACTCTGTCTCAAAAACAAACAAACAAAAAAAAAAAAAAAGAAGAAGCGGTCAGTCCCTATAACCAGATAGTCCAAGGCATGTCTGGGTCCAGGGCCTTGGTGACATCCTGGAGATCTGCCCACTCTAACGGCCTCTGCATCCCCTCAGTTTCCCCCTCAGGCAGGCTGTTTCCATATGGTGACAAACATGCCACTGTCCGCTCCAGGCAGTGTTCCAGCAGCTTCCACAGGGAAAGAGTGCCTTGTTCTCAGAACCTCCAGGAAGAGTCCAGGGCTGGCGTGGGTTGGTTCTGCTGACCCTGGTCCAGTCTCCCTATCAAATTGAGGTGGCCTCTCACTGGCCAGCCCTAGATTCTACACTAGCCCAGGCACAAGGGGTGCAGCCAGCCACCCCAGCTGCTGACGTGGAGAGGGACAGATTTACTGAGCCCCCACTCTGCACCAGACAGTATTTCAAGAACCATAGGTAAATAGTATGTAAACTTTGCAGAATCCTGTTATCCCTGTTGGGCAGGTGACGAAACTGGAACACAAAGAGATTGAGTTACCCACCCCAGGTAACACAGCTGGGAGACAGACAGGCTGGGCCTCAAACCCAAACATTCAGAACTCCTGCTGTGTGATGCTGTTGACCCTGCTGTATGCCAGCATCACAAGGCAGTGTCCTCACTGCTCTTGTCCAGAATTGTGCTGCACCAATCAGGCCGCAGGGCTCAGCAGATAACATTAGTTTCCTGTGGCTGCTGTAACAAATTACCACAAATTTCATGGCTTAAACAACACACGTGTATCTGCTTACAGTGCTGGAGGCTGGAAGTCAGAAATCAGTTTCACTGTCTTGACATTGGCAGGGCCGGTTCCTTATGGAGACTCCAGGAGATAATGCATTTCCTTGCTTTTTCCTGTTTCCAAAGGCCACATGCACCTCTTGGCTCATTGCCTTTTCTTCCATTCCCAAAGCCAGCAATGTAGCATCTTCAAATCTCCTTCTCTCCATCCCTCTGCTTTGTCACCATATCGTCCTCTTCCTGAAAGACAGGATAACAAGGAACCCCTCTTATAGGGACTATTGTGATTGCATCTGGATATTACAGGATAATCTCCTCATCTCAAGATCCTTGGTCACATTGCAAATTCTGTTTTGCTATGAAAGGGAACATTCACAAGTTCCAAGGGTTCAGACATGGACATTTTAAGGGGCCATTATTTTGCTTACTACACAGTACAGTGTGAGGGCTTGGGGCCTGGAGACCTGCTCTTAAATCTAGAGAGCTCAGGCTCTAAAGCTGTGTGACCAAGTGATTTCACCTCCTTGTGCCTCAGAGCTCAGAGGTCAGAAGGTGAACAAGTGTAGGGTTTGAGGAACTGAAAGCAATTAAGGCTGGCGGGAGGGGAGGAGGCCCTTGGCCTCAAGCCCCAGCTCTGAGTCAGTTTCCGCATCTGAAAAATGGAAATGATAACAGTTCCTACCTCCAAACACCGGCCTTCACAGGATTAAGAGTTAAGACTTGTGAAGTGCTGAGCATGATGCTTGCCACAGAAACATGATCTGGCAATCTGGTAATGTCTGGTTTGGGTTTATCTGGAAAACAGACCTGAGTGCAGGATTCAAATGCAAGTCACTTCTTTGGGAAGCGATCTGAGGAGGCGTGGACAGGGCAGGTGGGAGGTGAAAAGGGAGAACACAGAAGCACTGTGCTCAGTCCCTGTGGGCACTGGAGCATGACTCTGAGGGGACCTGGAGACCCTGTGGGCCCTGGAGCATGACCCTCAGGGGCCCTGGAGGCCCTGTAGGCACTGGGGCATGACCCTCAGGGGACCTGGAGGCCCTGTGGGCACTGGGGCATGACTGTGAGTGGAGCTGGAGACCTGGAGGAGGCATAAGCTGAGAGAAGCAAAAGAGCTGGGCACCTGGGGTCCCACATTCACCATCAGTCTTTGGTTGCTGGCTGCTGAGAGAGAAAGGGCCGCACACTTACGGCCCTTCTGGCCTTCCGTGTGTGCAAGCAGAGCAGGCTCCAGCCAGCAGAGGAGCTTGCCAGCTGCTGGCAGCTCAGGCGCGTGGGGTAGGCTGCAGGGGCAGGAGTGGGTGCTGCACACTCTACAGACATTGCCATCCCTGCCCCTGCCCAGGGCCCTGATCCCTGGGGCTGGGATGGTGACTGTGCATAGAGGGCCATGCTCAGAAGAGTGGGGCTCCTCCTGCCTTGGAAGTGGTAGGGCCAAGACTGAAGCCCAAGCCTTCTGGGCACCTCAGAACAGTGGGGAGAAGCTTTGAATCAATTTCGTTTACTTTCTCCAAGATGTAGGTGCTATCTAGGGCAGGCTGACATGGGGATATTAAAAGGTCTGGGGGAGGTTCGTATGGCAGGTGCCTAGTGGCTGGGGTGGCAGGCCAGCATCTCAGGGGCAGAGACGAGCATGGTACATGTGGGAGGACTCCTGGTGGCGGCCACGCATCTGGGAACACCAGCCACATCCTCTTCTTTGTTGAGGAAAGCTGAGGGCCGAGAGGGGTGCTGGGAGGATCAAGCTCTGGAGGGCAGGGAGGAACATGACCTTTTAAAAGAACACAGCCAAGAGACTGCGTAGTCCTGGGTGGAGGGCAGGGTTGCGGTGGCTTTCCGAGATTTTTTAGACATGAATAATACTGGGACTATGAAATAGACCCAGAAAGGAAAGGGGAAGTCCCCAGGGACTGGGAAAGGCCAGCTACCCTGCAACATCTGAAATTTGAGGTCTTACCAGCATCTCCCCTCAGCAGAGAGGAGACCTGCTGGGGCCTGAAGCCCATGGGAACAGGGCTGGTTCTGACATCAGGCCACAACCCTGAGATCCTGCAGCCTTCCATCCATCCTGCACCCCCTGCACCTTCCCAGTCCTCCCTCTGTTCTGTACCTTGATGGAATGTGACCAGTTGCTCAGAACTTGAGATTTGGAATATGCCTTGACCTCATTTGAGGTCTTCTTTGAGGAGCTACAACTCTAGGACCCCACCCCCAGCCTCCGTAATGTGCACACATGATGTCATTTGTCCTTTGAGCAGCAGAGGATTCAGCATCATCTGTCTCCCTGGTCCAGGGGAGCCTGTACTCAAGTCCCAGCTTGAGTTCCCAGCTAAGCTAGCTGTGTGACTTGGCAGGTTACCTAACCTCTCGGGATCCGGGACCTTCTTCTCAGTAAATGAGCTGCCCATCACAGCACCCAGCTAATGGAACGGTGATGACTCAGCAGGTTAGACCCTCAGCACAGTGCCTGGCGCACAGGTACCTCAGCGGCTCTCTCCAGTATGGATTAGCCCACTGACACTGAGAACAACCCAGGCCATGCTGACTCCGTGCCAGGTACCTCCCCCAGCAGAGCAAACCATTTTGTTGTGATGGATTATAATGTCTGGTAGCTTTCCAGCCCTTCCCTAGAAGCTCCCTGAGCCAAGAGCTCTGACTTGTTCACTGCTGTTCCCAGCATAGCACACAGATGCTCTGCAAATATTCATTTTGAAAGAATTGCTGTTTGACAGACCTTAAAACTGAGGGTGGAGGGTTTCAGAGTCATATACATGGTCCTCCAGTAATGGAGGGTGTCCAACATACAGAGTGCAGCCCAAGCCATTCTGTTCTGTCTATAATGTTTAAGCACCTTGTATGTCAGTTAGGTACTGGGGAGAAACACAAAAACGTAAGTAAACCCCCAACCTGTCCTTGAAATGTTCTGTCTTCAGGGAGAATACATAAATGCACAGGGCATTACACACAGGGGCCTCACTTCTTTGGTTCAGCCTTGTGGCCCCATGTTCTGGCAGATAGTCAGTTCTCAAGAAATATTCATTGAGGCTCAGTGCCCAAAGCACAGTGGTTATGGTGCCAGCCTCCTATCCTGAGGGTGGTGAGTTCAAACCTGGCCTGGGCCAGTTAAAACAACAAAGACAACTGCAACAAAAAATAGCCAGGCGTTGTGGCGGGCGCCTGTAGTCCCAGCTACTTGGGACGCTGAGGCAAGAGAATTGCTTAAGCCCAAGAGTTGGAGGTTGCTGTGAGCTGTGACAACAGGCACTTTACTGAAGGCGACATGGTGATACTCTGTCTCAAAAAAAAAAAAAGTCAATAAATTGAAGAAGGTCCCAGGCCTGTAGCTCAGCAGGTAGGGCGCCAGCCACATACACCAGAGCTGACAGGTTCAAACTCAGCCCGGGCCTGCTAAACAACAATGACAATTACAAAAAAAAAAAAAAAATCCGACATTGTGGCGGACACCTCCCAGCTACTTGGGAGGCTGAGGCAAGAGAATTGCTTAAGCCCAGGAGTTGGAGGTTGCTGTGAGCTGTGACACCACAGCACTCTACCAAGGGCGACATAGGGAAACTCTGTCTCCAAAATAAATAAATAAATAAATAAATTGAAGAAGACAAGGAAGAAGCAGTTGTAGTTGATGGCAGGATAGCCCTACCTGCTGTGGCTCTATGTGGGTCCCTTGGCATGTGCACTGCAGTCCCCTCTGAGGTAGGCCCACTACCCTGCCCATTTTAGAGATGAGAAGATTGAGGCTCAGGAAGGTGAGGTGATTTCCTGAGGCCATACTGCTAAAGGCTGGGACCAGAGTTTCAGAACTGTGTTTGAAATTGGCTTCAAACAAAGGTAAAAATGTGGCAGAGATGGGTTTGGGCATTTGAGGCAGAGGGAAGAGCAGGGACAGCCAGGAATAACTGAGGATCCCTCCTGAGAGTCATGCACAGAGATGATCTAAGAGCTTTGATGGGCAGGCTCTCTAGCCAGACCCTCCTGGTCCAAGTCCTGCCTTTGCTATTTGCGGGCCGTTCCCCAGGCACTCTCAGCTACAGCGTCCTCGTCTTTAGGATAGACACAATACTGAATATCTCCCTCAAAGGAGAAGAAATCATGACTCCAAGACCCAGGCACAGGGCCCAGACTGGGGTGGGGTGTGGTAAATGGGAGCTGGTACTAGTGGTAAGCCTTTTCTTCTCTCTGCACCTGGAGTGTGTCGCTTCTCTCCCTGGAGGCCCCCAAGCCTGGCTCTCTCCCACTCAGCTTGGATGCCCACTCCTGGTGTGGACAAGTGTACCGCCATTTCAGGGCATTTGAGGACACCAATGGGCTCCCCCACGCTGGGTTAGTTCTATGTTAGACTTTGCTCCAAGTCAGTGTCCATCTCAACCACAGCTGTCTTCCTGTGCCCGGAGCAGGGTCATCCGCACAACTAAAGGCCAAGTGAATAAAGGAAACAAGTTAGTGGATGGATGGATGGACGGTACCAGGCCTGGGGGGCACCACACATCCTGCAGGCTGTGATTACCGCCCAGGGGTGGGGCACCCACAAGAGTGTGGCCTTGAGCCTGACAGTTCAGGCCCGAAGAATCTACATCCTGTCCCTGCCCTGGGCGGGGTGTTTGCTCTCCCCTTATTTCCACAAAACAATGAACTGCAAACACCCTCAATCCACAGAGACAAATTCTAGAAAGTCCCTCCCTGACTAGGAAAAGAGAGATGGAGGCCTTTGCCATCCAAGTGTGGCTGGCTTCAGGGTCCTAGAAATTGCATTCCTAAAAGCTCACAGTCTCATTTTTAAAAATTTCCTTTTATATATAGCAAAACATTATACTCACAAACCTTCCACTTTATCTTAGTGATTTTCAGTTTCCTGTTCTCTCTTCTGTATTTTATTCTCCTGACAGAAAACTTCCACCCAATAGAAACCATAACGTATCCTACACTAGACTTTATTTTCAATTTCCATCTTTTGCATGAGACCAGACACAATTTTTTTTGTATAACTACTTGTGGTTGTGGCCAGGCCCTTGCTATATGGAGCATAATTTACTTACCCATCCCTGATAGACAGGTGGGTTGCTTCCAGGGTCTCACCCAAACAACCGTATAGTTGGGTGCAGAACAGGGTGGCCAGGGCGCTATCATTCTGTTAAAAGGTGGGGCAAAATATATATATTTGCTTGTCTGTGCATAAAATACCTTTGGAATGATTCATAGGAAAATAGAAACGTTGTTACTTTGGAAGACAGACATGGGAGAGGCTTTTCACTATGTACCTTTTGGTATCCTTTACATTTTAAACCACTAGGATGAATTTTTTCTTTTAAGGTAATTAAATTAACATTAAAAAAATAAAGAATTCTGGCTCAGCACCTGTAGCTCAAGCGGCTAAGGCGCCAGCCACATACACCAGAGCCGATGGGTTTGAATCCAGCCCAGGCCTGCCAAACAACAATGACAACTACAACCAAAACATAGCCAGGTGTTGTGGCGTGCGCCTGTAGTCCCAGCTACTTGGGAGGCTGAGGCAAGAGAATCACTTAAGCCCAGGAGTTGGAGGTTGCTGTGAGCTGTGATGCCACAGCACCCTACCCAGGGCTACAGCTCGAGGCTGTGTCTCAAAAAAAAAAAAAAAAAGAATTCTCCCTGGTTTGGGGATTTAAAACCTGCTCTCCCCACTTGAGGATGAGTTACATTTACTGACTCACTTCCAGAGAGTAGAAAATAGAAAGCGTGAAATAGTGGCTTTGCAGGGGAGAAGGCCTACAGACACCACCTTAACCACATGGCCAAGGCAGCCTCACCTGTGGGGTCGCGTGGGTGTCTCAGAGCCCCTCTGAGATGTGAAGAGAAGAGCACTTCACCTCTATGGTGTTTTTAAAACCTATAATCCTGGTCTAATTATGAGAAAATTGGATCCATCAGATGGACCCAGTTGGTGGACCTTCTACAGGATACCTGGCCACTTCTCAATACTGTCAAGATCATGGAAAACAAAGAGAAACTGGCACAGATTAGAGGGCAGACAGGGCAACTAAATGCCATGTGGTCCCCTGCATGAAGTTTATTATTTTTTTTTTTATAGATGAGGTCTTGCTATGTTGCCTAGTCTGGACTATAGTAGCTACACAGGTGTGAGGATACTGAGCCACAGCCTTGAACTCCTGGACTCAAGTGACTTTTCTGCTGCAGCTTCCCAAGTAGCTACAACTACCAGGCTATGGACGAATGCCACCACACCTGGCTCTAACCTGGATGGAATCTTGGAGCAGGAAGAGGACATTAGTGAAAAAACAGGAGAAATTCAAATGAAGTATAGAATTAATAGCAGTTGTGCTAATGTCAGTTTTTTTCATTATGATAAATATTCTAGATATTAATAATGGGGAAACTGAGTGAGGGAACTCTCCTTACTACTTTTTTTTTTTGAGACAGAGCCTCAAGTTGTCGCCCTGGGTAGAGTGCTGTGGCATCACAGCTCACAGCAACCTCCAACTCCCGGGCTCAAGTGAGTCTCCTGTCTCCACCTCCCAAGTAGCTGGGACTACAGGCGCCCGGCTATTTTTGGGTTGCAGCCATCATTGTTGTTTGGCAGGCCAGGGCTGGATTCGAACCCGCCAGCTTAGGTGTATGTGGCTGGCGCCTTAGCTGCTTGAGCCACAGGCGCCGAGCCTCTCCTTACTACTTTTACCACTTTTCTGCAAATCTAATATGATATGTAATTAAAAGTTCATTTAAAACAATGTTTCCCAAGTTCTCATGAGGAATTTAAAAAAACCCAGATAGCCATACTATAAACCTTTTTGAATAAAAATACTTTTTCTGTTTTGGTCTATGGTTGCAGGAGCACCAGGTGTAAGTACAGGGACTCCTCTCTCGGCCTCTGCACCCCCATCTATGTAAGCGGGTCATGCCAGGTCGATAACCATAGCCAAATTCTTAGTATCCTTGTTACAAGAGGTACAAGCCTGTTTTCCTTTTTTTTTTTTTTTGCAGTTTTTGGCTGGGGCCGGGTTTGAACCCACCCCCTCTGGTATATGGGGCCAGCGCCCTACTCCTTGAGCCACAGGCACCGCCCAAGCCTGTTTTGTGAAAGTGTGTTTTGATCCCATAATAATGTAGGCTCATTCAGGAAATCAAGAAAGCAGTTGGGCTCATCTTTATAACCCCTTTATGGCTTCCCCTACAAGCTACTCACATGTCCTTTAGACAGGTGAGACCAACATGCATGGCCATCAGCAACGTACCTCCCTGCCTGACTTCCTGTGGCCTGGGACTGACTCCTTCCAGACACAGGCCTATTTGCTGCTGAATTCTACTGCAGAGCCATACTGTTCTTCCTCACTTTTACCCCAATTTGGTTTTCTGTCTCTACGCCTCTCCTGCTAAATCGGGCAGGGACAGCTTTTATTACATCATTGAAAACAGCAATTTCTCGTGTTGAAACAAGTCCCATCCAACCCCAGACGCACACCAGACCCACATCAGACCTTCAGCAGCAGAAGCGGTGATGAAAATGTGAGGAATGTCCCCAACCTCCCTAGACTCATCACACCACAAGGAAAGCAACCCTGGGAAGAGCTGGGGTAGAAGGGGGGGGTCTTTTCAGGAAGACTTGCTATATTAAATTCCTGACAAAGCTTTAGTAAACTTTTGTGTCTGGTGGGGGGTGCACTTGGTTTTGGTGGGAGTGATTCTGGGTCAGGTTTCCTTCCCATCTGCAAGGGGAGGAAGAAGGCGGCATGCACAGGGCATGGCCTGGGGGCAGCGCCTGGGGGGCAGCCAAATGTTGGATGTGTTCCCTGTGAGAGAATAAATGAATGACACAGGACTCCAGGTCCCCAGCCCCCCAGCCCCCCAGGCCTCCACCCCCACTCTCCCCGCTCTAGACTGGGTCTGAGCAAGGGCACCTGTTATTTCTTTGGATCTCCAGATTCTGGGATTTTGAGGGACAGGGGCAATAGCGTCTAGTCAAGAGACTGTCCCGTGGGTCCCTGAGGAAGGGAAATGAAGCTATCAAGAAAAGAAGGTGCTCAGAACCTGGCCTGGGCCTCAGCCTCCTGCGTGGTGCCTCAGTTCCTTTTAAAGGCTGGCCAGCCCCCTCCCTGCCCCTAACTTTACCCCAGACACCACCTCTAGCTCAGGCCCCACCCAGGCCCTGCCCAGCCCCACCTCCACACCTTTGCCCCCACCTGAAACCACAGCCCTCCCAAGGTTCCAATCCAAATCCTGCCTCACTTTAAGGTCCAAGGCCACAGCACCTCCTCC
Organism: Loris lydekkerianus; assembly: GCA_963574355.1. NCBI lineage: Eukaryota > Metazoa > Chordata > Mammalia > Primates > Lorisidae > Loris > Loris lydekkerianus. Next base: position 63,869 of record CAUYPK010055837.1, read on the forward strand.
TAAGACCTTTCTGGCTTCTCAGCTCGCCTGTACCCTCTCTCCTTTGAACACTGAGAGCAGCAGACACGGCACAGTCAGTTTGCCACCACTATCTTGAGGCCTCCTTGTTTTAAGAGGTTTTTATGCAGTGGGTACTCACCTCCCCAGCAGCCCCCATCAAAGCTCAGAGATGCCCCTTAAGTGCCACATAGTAAAAGGCTAAGGGTTGGGCTCTGGAGTCAGAGACCTGAGTTCAGTCCTGGCTGCAGGGCTATAATTTTGAACACCTTGCCCAGAATTCCTGAGCCTCACTTTCTCCACCTATAAGGTGAGGTTTGTTGAGATAATGCATAAGTGAGAGGATAATATATAGTGGCTACTGATATTGTTGTTGCTATTGTGACCAGGGATGAATGAGGACTCTGGATACAAATAATACAGATGCAGGTAGCCAACTCATACACAGGACTTACCACGTTCCAGACAATGTTCTGTTCCAAGTGCTTAATGTAGAAGTAGTTTAATTCTCATGATACTCCTGTGAGGCTCATTTTATTATTTTCCCCATTGTACAAAAGGGAAACTGATATACACAGAAAGTTATTAAATGACTTGCCTGACATCACTTTTTTTGTTTGTTTTAATACAGAGTATCACTTTGTCACCCTAGGTAGAGTGCTGTAACATCACAGCTCACAGCAACCTCATACTCTGGGGCTTAAGAGATCCTCTTGCCTCAGCCTTCTGAGTAGAGGGGACTACAGGTACCTGCCACAATGCCTGGCTATTTTTAGAGACAGGGTCTCACTTTTGCTCAGGCTGGTCTCGAAATGTGAGCTCAGGCAACCCACCTGCCTCAGCCTCCCAGAGAGCTAGGATTACAGGTGATTACAAGCCATTGCGCCTGGCGACATCACATAATTAATAACAGATGGAGCTAGGATTTGAACCCAGGTAGTCTGGCTTCAAAGCGTGTACCCTTGCCCACTAGCTGTGGTAGCCCTCAGCCTCCTCCCTCCAGAACTGGTGGTAGGTGCCCCATCACCTAAGGAAAGAGCCCTTTGCCTTTAAATAATTTTGCCTTCTAGGTAGCTAATCTTTACTGAACAAAAGCCATGTCTCAGGAATTATACATAGGATTAAAGTATCTCATTTAATCCCCTAACCATCCCATGAGTTAGGTGCCATTGTGATCTCTGTTTCACAGCTGAGAACTGCTCAGGGTCACCTGATAGCACATGGTATCACAGGGGCTTGAACCTAGGTTTGTGCTGTTTACCTCCCCAAATACAGGCAGATGAGTCCTTGGGGCCCACTCCATTCTGATTCTGTCTGAAAGCCAGACCACAAATCACAGCAGTGGGCTTTGGGAGGCTAGGAGCGGGGGTGGGGGTGGGGGGTGGGGGGGTGTCTCACCCCTGCCTGGCTCCAAGAATGTGATGAAGTCAGAGTAAACCAGCCCTTTACCCCCTCCTCTGACCCACCCTCATCCCACCCCGGGTAGGAAAAGGCAAGCTTTTGCCCCTGGGTTTCCTGAAAGCCTGGTTTTCCTGGAAGACAGGATGAGGAGGGAGTGGGGTGAGTCAGCATCTGACCTGGATGAGGTGTGGTCTGGCCTGGCGTCAGGGGGCTGGACAAGATGACTTGATGGGATCCTCTGTTCCAGGTGTGGCCACCTCAACAGTCTAAGACCTGAGGCCTTTAGGTGTGGTTTTAGCCACAATGGTGGTAGCACTCTACCCCTGTTTGGGACCAATCCCTCCCAAATTTTAGAGTTTTTGTAGACTTTGTATGGCCTTTCTGCTCACTCCCATCCCTGACTCAAGCCACCCAAAATAGACACCATGCTTTATGGACAATTTTATTTGCTTGGTTATTTCATCAAAAAGAAAAAAAATTCTAGAGATGGATAGGGGTGCCAGTTGCACAATAAAGTGAATGCCACAGAACTGTACACTCAAAATGGGTTAAATTTTATGTGAAAGAGATTTTATCACAATAATAAAAGACCAAAAAAGAAAATAGAGGAATTTACTGTACAAAATCTCAAATACACACAGTAGTAGAAAAAATGGTTTAATTCATTTCCATATACCCCTCACCCAAATTAAACATCAACAAGATTTTGCTAAACTTACTTCATTTATCCTTGTTTTTCTCTCTTCTTTCTTTTGTGTGTGTGTATGTAGTATTTTACAGCAAAGCAAATCCTGTCATTTCACCTGTCATTTAAGTATTCAACACTTTAAAAATGTGAATATCTTTATATGTAACCTCAATTTTTTTTAATTTTTTTTATTTTTTATTGTTAAATGATAGCTGTGTACATTAGTGCAATCACCTGTACCCATTCTAAGATGCACCATAGATGTGGCCCCACCAATTACCCTCCCTCCACCAAAACCTCCTTTTTTTTTTTTGAGACAATCTCACTATGTCACCCTCAATAGAGTTCAGTGGCATAACAGCTCACAGCAACCTCAAATGGTCTGGTGCAAGGGATTCTCTTGTCTCAGCCTCCTAAGTAGCTAGGACTACAGGCACCTGCCACAACGCCCTGCTATTTTTTTTGTTGCAGTTGTCATTGTTGTTTAGCTGGCCCGGGCCGGGTTTGAACCCACCACCCTCAGTGTATGTGGCCGGCGCCATAACCTCAATTCTATCATCACGCCTAGTGAAATTAACTAATTCAAATAATGCCCTCTTTTCCTTAAAAGGTTTAAAAAGTATATCCCTGTACCCTTGAAATCACAAGCATACCCTGCTCTAATTTAGACTTTCTAATGTGTCATATAAGTTACACATTGTGCTTAATGTTTATCTTCTGTTTACTTCATTATACTACAAACTCTATAAGGGCAAGAACCTTTGTTTTGTTCACCAATGTGTCCCAAGGCTTATAGCAGAATCTGGCATAGACTGGATGGCCCAGTACATATTGGTTGAATTAATGAGTTTATGAATAACTTAGGGCAGGCTGAAGATATATCTGAATGCAATATAACAACACAAAATAAATTTAAAAAAAATACATAAATAGGAAAATGGAAATGAAATGAAAATAATAGTAAGAGGAGGCTAGGACTAAGGTTGGAAATAGGACAGACTTAGGAGACCCCTTTGCTTACTAAAGAGAGGTCACCAGTTTCTAGAGGGAAACTTTGTTAATTCACTTAACACATAGTTATTGCATGTTCACTGTGTGCCAGGGACTCTATAAGGGACTGGGGAGACGTTGAAGAACAGGGTGGATGTGATCCCTAGGAACATACATTATGTCTACATTGGGTGTGTGTTAATATATAAACCCCTGAATTGGGCTTTATATTTTAGTGGGCAGGGAGACAGAAAATAAACCCTTAATCAAATAAGTAAATACTATAAATCCAGGCCGTGACCAATGCTCAGAAGAATACAAAACACTGACAATACAGGGTGTACAGAGGGAAAATGGGAAATTGCAGTTGAAGAGGTGGCCAGCATGTACAGAATATTTTGTAATTTTTTTTTATTTTGTAATTTACAAGTTATTTGTAATTTATAAATATTTTGTAATTTACAAATTATTTGTAATTTATAAATATTTTGTAATGAATATCCTGTAAATAAAGGTACATGTAGGTACAATTTCCCATTTTCCTTATGTATAGTGACTCTAGGACTTGGGGAGGCTGGTTTAGCAGGGGTGGTCAGGGAAGGCTTCTCTGAAGGGGTGACATTTAGGACATGGAGTGCTTTGAATCGTGGCTCCCAAAAGTAATGTCCATCAAGATCTTCAGAGTGGCCCAGTGTGGTGGCTCACAACTACAATCCCAACACTTGGGAGGCCAAGTTGGGTGGATTGTCTGCACTCACAGGTTTGAGATCAGCCTGAGTAAGAGTGAGACCACGTCTCTAAAATATAGCTGGGCGTTGTGGCAGGCACATATAGTCCCAGCTACTTGGGAGGGTGAGGCAAAAGGATCACTTAAACCCAAGAGTTTCAGGTTGCTATGAGCTGAGATGCCATGGCACTCTACTGAGTGTGACAAAGTGAGACTCTGTCTCAAAACAGAAAAAAAAAAGAACTTCGGAGTGGGCTGGGTGCCTGTACCTCAGTGGTTAGGGTGCTGGGTTTGATCCTGGCCTGGCCTGCTAAGCAAAAAAAAAATAATAATAATAATAGCTGGGCATTGTGGTAGGGCACCTATAGTCACAGCTACTTGGGAGGCTGAGGCAAGAGAGTTGCTTGAGCCCAAGAGTTAAAGGTTCCTGTGAGCTATGATGTATAGCACTCTATAGAGGGTGACAAAGTAAGACTCTTTCTCAAAAAAAAAAAAAAAAAAAAAAAAAATTCAGAATGTGACCTTATAAGGTAAAGACCTTAAGATGAAATCATCCTACTTTATTTATTTATTTGTTTGTTTGTTTATTTATTTATTTTATTGACTTATTTTTTTTGAGACAGTCTTTTTTTTTTTTTTATTGTTGGGGATTCATTGAGGGTACAATAAGCCAGGTTACACTGATTGCAATTGTTAGGTAAAGTCCCTCTTGCAATCATGTCTTGCCCCCAGAAAGTGTGACACACACCAAGGCCCTACCCCCCTCCCTCCGTCCCTCTTTCTGCTTTTCTTCCCTCCCCAATAACCTTAATTGTCATTAATTGTCCTCATATCAGAATTGAGTACATAGGATTCATGCTTCTCCATTCTTGTGATGCTTTACTAAGAATAATGTCTTCCACTTCCATCCAGGTTAATACGAAGGATGTAAAGTCTCCATTT
>CAUYPK010055840.1:0-16556 GCA_963574355.1 Loris lydekkerianus
ACGAATGGCTAACAAACATATGAAAAAATGGTCATCATCCCTATATATTAGAGAAATGCAAATCAAAACCACCCTGGGATACCATCTAAGCCCCGGAGAGAATGGCCTACATCACAAAATCTCAAAACTGCAGATGCTGGCATGGATTTGGAGAGAAGGGAACACTTTTACACTGCTGGTGGGACTGCAAACTAGTACAACCTTTTTGGAAGGAAGTATGGGAAACCTCAAAGCACTCAAGATAGACCTTCCATTTGATCCTGCAATCCCACTGGGCATCTACTCGGAAGGAAAAAATCCTTTTATCATAAGGACACTTGCACTAGACTGTTTATCACAGCTCAATTTACAATTGCCGAAATGTGGAAACAGCCTAAATGCCCACTAACCCAAGAATGGTTTAACAAGCTGTGGTATATGTATACCATGGAATACTATTCAGCCATTAAAAAAATGGAGACTTTACATCCTTTGTATTAAGTTGGATGGAAGTGGAAGACGTTATTCTTAGTAAAGCATGACAAGAATGGAGAAGCATGAATCCTATGTATTCAATTTTGATATGAGGACAATTAATGACAATTAAGGTCACAGTGGGGGAAGAGAAGAGCAGAGAGAGAAAGGAGGGAGGGGTGGGAAAAGGAAGAGCAGAGAGAGTGAAGAAGGGAGGGCAGTGAGGTCTTGGTATGTGCCACACCTTTTGGGGGCAAGACATGATTGCAAAAGGAACTTTGCCTAACAAATGCAATCAGTGCAATCTGGTTTATTGTACCCTCAATGAATCCCCAACAAGAAAGAAAAAAAGAAAAGAAAAGAAAGAAAGAAAGAAAAAAAGAAAAAAAAAAAAAAAAGGTTGATCCCCACATGGCGCCTGTGGCTCAATGAGTAGGGTGCCAGCCCCATCCCATATACCAGAGATGGTAGGTTCAAACCCAGCCCCGGCCAAAAACTGCAAATAAATAAATAAATAAATAAAAAGCTTGATCCCTGCCTTCAAGGAAGTCATGGGCTGGATGGAGAGACAGACACACGGACACATGGTGGTCAGCCGTAGAGACTGCAGTCCACTTGAATGAAACACTGGCACAAAGGGGTGAAGCAGCAGGTGCTTAGGGAGCCAGCAGAGCCACGGGCACAAAGACCATCATCTCCCAGGGGCACCAGCAAACCTGCTCCCTCTTCTTGGCCTTTTCTCTATCCCCACCCACCTGAATCTTCCCTTCTCTCTATACAGTATTTATTGCACTTCTCAGGGAGACTCAAAACTAACTTGAAACTCAATGATCTCTAGGATGGCTGAAGTGAAATCTAGGAAGTTCATGGGCACAAGAAATGTGCAGGACACACCTGGCTACGTCGCGCTGCTCTTTGATGCTAACATTCACTCCTGCACACATGGATGTCTAGGGAATCGCTTCCCTAGGTTAAAAGCCAGGGAAATCACAGGCCAAATTTACCTCGTAGATAAGTGGATGGCTTGCTGTCCAGTGGCAAGAGTAATTATTATAACCTGCTATCGCTATGGAAGAAGCCTCCCCACTCCCCGGACTTTTGGCTCAGACTTAACCCAATAGTTGACAGTCCTTACAAAAAGGACATTGTATTTATTTCCACCAAGGCCAGAGATCTCTTTGGCAGCTTGATTTCTTTTTGAAATAGGTGAATCTGAACTATCTGCTGTGGCTTTCATGCCCTTTTGGTTTTCTGCCTGTATCCATTCTTCTCATTTCCCCCAGGTCTGTATTTTACCTCTTTCCTGTCTCGCCTGGCTTCTCACGTTTGAATCGTCATTCCTCAGCACATTCTGCTTTCTTCTACGTCTCCACATCTGCAGCATTCTGCAGCCTCTTTCACTTACTGGCCTCTAGGAGTTGGGCACTGGGGTTCCTGAGTCACAGCAGGACACATCCTCAGTTAAGGTCTTACCTTGTATTTGGGAAAGAGGAAGAAGAAGAAGGTGGATGTAACTCCCCGCTGCTCCCAACGTCTTATTTCTTAAGAACAGTACCCATCAAAATATTTCAGTTATAGTGACTTCCCCTACAATGTTAATGCATGACTGTTAGCAATAAAGATATATATATATATATGTATATATATATCTTTAGCAATATATATATTGCTATATCTATATATATTGCTATATACATATTGCTATATATATATATAGCAATGCTATATCTATAGCAATAAAGATATATATATACAGACGCCAAACACCTTTCTTAAAACAACTTATAAATTCCTTCAAAATGGAAGTATAGGTCGATGCACAAAACATGTTTTTGTTTTTGGTTTTATTATTGGGTATTCATTGAGGGTATAAGAAGCCAGGTTACACTGATTGCATTTGTTAGGTAAAGTCCCTCTTATAACTGTGTCTTGCCCCCCAAAGGTGTGTCACATACCAAGACCCCATCCCTCCCTCCTGCCCTCTCGCAACTCTCCTCTCCCCTCTCCCACCACCATGTAGTAGGTCATTAATTGTCCTCATATCAAAATTGAGTACATAGGATTCATGCTTCTCCATTCTTGTGATGCTCTACTAAGAATAATGTGTTCCATTTCCATCCAGGTTAATACAAAGGCTGTAAAGTCTCCATTTTTTTTAATGGCTGAATAGTATTCCATGGTATACATATACCACAGCTTGTGAATCCATTCCTGGGTTGGTGGGCATTTAGGCTGTTTCCACATTTTGGTCATTGTAAATTGAGCTGTGATTAACAGTCTAGTGCAAGTGTCCTTATGTAGAATGATTTTTTTCCTTCAGGTAGATTCCCAGTAATGGGATTGCAGGATGAAATGGGACGTAGCTTGAATTCTTTGAGGATTTTCCATACGTTCTTTCAAAAAGGTTGTATTAGGGGTGGCACCTGAGGCTCAGTGGGTAGGGCACCAGCCATATACCAAGGGTTCGAACCTGGCCCTGGCCAAACTGCAACAAAAAAATAGCCAGGTGTTGTGGTGGCAACCCAGCTACTCAGGAGGCTGAGGCAAGAGAATCGCCTAAGCCCAGGAGTTGGTTTCTGTGAGCTGTGACGCCATGGCACTCTACTGAGGGCAATAAAGTAAGACCCTGTCTCTAAAAAAAAAAAAAAAAAAGGGTCTATCAGTTTGTAGTCCCACCAGCAGTGTAAAAGTGTTCCTTTCTCTCCACATCCACGCCAGCATCTGCAGTTTTGAGATTTTGTGATGTGGGCCATTCTCACTGGGGTGGTTTTGATTTGCATTTCTCTAATAATTAGGGATGATGAGCTTTTTTTTCATATGTTTGCTAGCCATTTGTCTGTCTTCTTTAGAGCAGGTTCTATTCATCTCTCTTGTTGATTGACATATGGGATTGTTGGCTTTTTTTTTTTTTCATGTGGATTAATTTGAGTTCTCTATAGATTCTAGTTATCAAGCTTTTGTCTGATTCAAAATATGAAAATATATTTTCCCATTGTGTAGGTTGACTATTTGCTTTGGTTGTTGTCTCCTTAGCTGTACAGAAGCTTTTCAGTTTAACTCAGTCCTATTTGTTTATTTATTAATTATTTATATTTTATTTATTGTTGAAGATTCATTGAGGGTACAAGAAACCAGGTTACACTGATTGCATTTGTTAGGTAAAGTCCCTCTTACAATCGTGTCTTGCCCCCCAAAGGTGTGACACATCCCTATTTTTTAATTTTTGTTGCTGTTGCAATTGTCATGAAGTCTTCTTCATAAAGTTTTTCCCCAGGTCAATATCTTCCAGTGTTTTTCCTATGCTTTCTTTGAGGATTTTTATTGTTTAATGCCTTAAATTTAAGTCTTTTATCCATCTTGAATCAATTTTTGTGAATAGAGGAAGGTGTAAGTCCAGTTTCAATCTTTTGCATGTAGATATCCAGTTCTCCTAGCATCATTTATTGAATAGGGATTCTTTCCTGCAGTGTATGTTCTTGTTTGGTTTATCGAAGATTAGGTGGCTGTAAGATGTTAATTTTATCGCCTGGTTTTCTATTCAATTCCAAGTGTCTATGTCTCTATTTTTGTGCCAATACCATGCTGTTTTGACCACTATGGCCTTGTAGTACAGCCTAACATGTGGTATGCTGATGCCCCCACCTTTGTTTTTATTACTAAGAACTGCCTTAGCTATATGGGTTTTTTTCTGGTTCCATACAAAACGAAGAATTATTTTTTCCAAGTCTTGAAAGTATGGTGTTGGTATTTTAATAGAGATAGCATTGAATCTGTAATTGCTTTTGGAAGTATAGACATTTTAACAATGTTGATTCTTCCCAGCCATTAGCATGGTATGTTCTTCCATTTGTTAATATCTTCTGCTATTTATTTTCTTAGGATTTCATAATTTTCTTTATAGAGGTCCTTCACCTCCTTTGTTAGGTATATTCCTGGGTATTTCATGTTCTTTGAAGATATGGTGAAGGGAGTTGTGTTCTTAATTAGCCTCTCATCTTGGCTGTTATTGACAGATACAAAGGCTACTGACTTACGGACATTGATTTTATATCCTGAGACATTACTGTCACCTATGCATATACTCTTCAGTGTTCTAATTAGAAAAGGATGCTGGATTTTATTGAATGCTTTTTCTGCATCTATTGAGAGGATCATAAGGTTTTTGTTATTGCTTCTGTTGATACAGTGAATAACGTTTATGGACTTGCATATGTTAAAACAGCCTTGCCTTCCTGGGATGAAACCTACTTGATCATGATGTATGACTTTTTTGATGACAAGCTGCAATCATCAAAGGAGTTTGTTGAGAATTTTTGCGTCTATATTCATTAGTGAAATTGGTCTGAAGTTCTCTTTTTTAGTTGGGTCTTTCCCTGGTTTTGGTATCAGGGTGATATTTGCTTCAAAGAACAGGTTGGGGAAGATTCCTTCCTCCTCAATTTTTTGGAATAATTTCTGCAGTACAGGAATAAGCTCTTCTTTGAGGGTGTGATAGAATTCTGGTGTGAAGCCATCTGGACCAGCAAATTATTTTGTTGGGAGATTTTTTTATTGTTTCTTTAATCCCAGTGCTTGAAATTGGTCTGTTCAGGAGATCTATTTCTTCCTGGTTAAATCTAGGCAGAGGGTGTGATTCCAAATATTGATCCATTTCCTTCACATTGTCAAATTTCTGGGCAGAGTTTCTGGTAGTATTCAGAGATGATCTCTTGTATCTTTGTGGGATCAGTTGTTATTTCCCCTTTATCATTTCTAATTGAGGTTATTAGAGATTTTACTTTTCTATTTCTAGTTAGTCTGGCCAAAGATTTATCTATTTTACTTATTTTTTCAAAAAACCAACTCCTTATTTCATTAATTTCTGAATGATTCTTTTGTTTTCAATTTCATTAATCTCTGATTTGATTATGGATATTTCTTTTTTCTGCTGGGTTTAGGCTTAGATTGTTCTTCTTTTTCCAAATCCATAAGATGGCTTGTGAGTTTGTTGATGTGCTCTTTTTCTGTTTTTCAGATGTAGGCATCTAAAGTGATACATTTTCCTCTCAGGACTGCCTTTGCTGTATCCCACATGTTTTGGTAGCTTGTGTCTTCATTGTTGTTATGTTCAAGGAAGTTAATGATTTCCTCTTTTATTTCTTCCTGCCCCCAACTATCACTCAGCATAAGGTTGTTTAATTTCCATGCCTTTGTGTGGAGTTGAACTTTTTTTTTTTGAAGTTTCTGGCCGGGGCTGGGTTTGAACCCACCACTTCTGGCATATGAGGCTGGCACCCTACTCCTTTGAGCAACAGGCACCACCCAGAGTTGAATGTTTTTATTGGAGTTGAGTTCCACCCTTGTGGTCTGAGAAGATACAAGGTAAAATTTCAATTCTTTTGATTCTGTTAATATTTGTTTTGTGTCCTAGGATATGATCAATTTTGGAGAATGTTCCATGGGCTAATGACAAGAACGTATATTCTTGAGTTTTGGGATGGAGTGTTCTATCTATATCTATCAAGCACAGTTGTTCTAGGGTCTCATTTAAGTCCCTTTTATCTTTGTTTAATTTCTGTTTAGAGGGTCTGTCCAGCTCTGTAAGAGGAGTGTTAAAGTCCCATGTTATTATGGTATCATATTGCTCAGACTAATTAAGGTATTTTTTAAGAATCTGGGTGCATTTCATTTGAGTGCATAAGTATTTAGAATTGAAATGTCTCCTTGTTGTATTTTTCCCTTGACCAGTATGAAGTGTCCATCTTTGTCTTTTTTGCTTTAAATCCACATGTATGTGAAAATAAGATTGCAACCCTTCTTTTCTTCTGTATTCTGTTTGCCTAAAAAATTATCTTAACTCTGAGTTTCAATTTGTCTTTTGAGGCTCGATGTGTTTCCTGCAGACAGCAAATGGATGGCTTGTATTTTTTAAACCAATCAGCCAATCTATGCCTCTTCAGTGAGGAATTCAAGCCATTAACATTTATTGAGATAATTGAAAGTGTGATAAGTTTCTATTCTTACTTTGTGAAAGTCCATTGCTTAGTTTTATCTTTTGCATCATTGTGAAAGCTAGGTTCTGTCCTTTAATTTCTGGGTGCTTACTTTGCTGGTGATCTATTGTGATAGTCAGTGTGTAGAATAGGTTGAAGTATTTCCTGTAGAGCTGGTCTTGTTGTGGAGAATTTCCTCAATATTTGCATATAGGTAAAAACTTTAATTTCTCTGTCAATTTTAAAGCTTAGCTTAACAGGATATAGAATTCTGGGCTGGAAATTGTTCTGTTTAAGTAGATTAAAAGTAGATGACCATTGTCTTCTGGTTTGAAAATTTTCATTATAGAATTCTGCAATCACTCTGATGGATTTGTCCCTGTAGGTCAATTGGTGCTTACTCCTGGCAGCTTGCAAAATCTTTTCTTTTGTCTTGACTTTGGACAGGTTCATCACAATGTGTCTTGGAGAAGCCCTATTAGAGTTGAGGCAGCCTGGGGTCCGATATCCTTCTGAAAGGAGTGTGCCAGAATCTTTGGTGACATTTGGGAAATTTTCATTTATAATATTCTCTAGTATGGTTTCCATTTCTCTGGGGCATTCTTCTTCCCCTCCTGGGATACCTATAACTCGTCTCTTTGAATACTTTATAAAGTCTCATAATTCCGTCAGTGAATGTTCTGCTTTCTCTCTCTTCTGCCTCCTTAACTATCTGAGTTATCTCAAGAGCTTTGTCCTCTACCTCTGAGTTTCTTTCTTCTGGATAGTCTAATCCAGGTGTCCTCAAACTTTTTAAACATGGGGCCAATTCGCTGTCCTCAGACTGTTGGAGGGCTGGACTATAGTTTAAAAAAACAAAACAAAACTATGAACAAATTCCTATGCACATTGCACATATCTTATTTTGAAGTAAAAAACAAAATGGGAACTAATACAATCACACGGCCTCATGTGACCTGCGGGCTGCAATTTGAGGACCCTGGTCTAATCTGTTGTTGATGCTTTCTATTGCATCTTTAAGTTCCCTAATTCACTGCTTTAATTCCTTCAGCTCTTTTATATCCTTTCTATATTCTTCATATCATTCGTCTCTTATTTGAGTCTGTTTTTGAATTTCCTTTTGGTTATTTTCTTTCTAAGCAATTGCCTTCATTTTTTTTCATCATCTGTATTTTAAATTCCCCTTCTGTTATTTCTGACATTTCTTTATAGGTGGAATGCTCTGAAGTAGCTACCTTATGGTTCCTTGGGGGTGGGGAGTTGCTCTGGACTGGTTTTTCATGTTGCCAGGATTTTTCTTCTGATTCTTCCTCATGAGTGTTTTCTTTTTACCTGTTTCCTTGCCCTAATTTTCCTTTCACTTCCTCTTGCTTTTTAAGTTACAATGCCTCTGGACTAAGGTTTTGATGAGTCCTTTTGGAACAGGACCAAAAGGATGAGAAGATTGAAGAGCAAGAAGGGAAAAAAGATGAAAAAAAAAACAAAAAAAAGAAAGAAAGAAAGAAAGAAAAGAGAGGAGTGAGTAAAAGGGAATATTGACAAAAAGAAGAGAGGCACAGAAAGAGGGAGACAAGAGTAATAAAGGCGTACAGCAGGGTACTTTGACCCAACCTTAAAACCCCCTAACCTCTGGGAGTGCTGGGTTGGGTGGTTCCCTTGAGGTCAGCATCTCTTTGCCAACTTGAGCAGACATGGTACCCTACCTCCACCAAATAGAGAGGAAAGACAAAAATACTATAAATCAAACCAAAACAATCAGAAAAACTTTCGGGATAAAATTGGGGTGAAAATCAAATAACAGGGGCAGAAACACTAACAAAAATGAAGTTCTTATTATTAAAGAAGGCAACAATGGAAAATTATATTTAAACTAGAAAAATGAAGAAAGAAAAGAAAAAAAAAAGAGAAAAATCTAGAGGGAAAATGTTGAAATAAAAAATAAACAAAGAAACAAACAAAAAACCCTAAAACAAATCCAAAGCAGTATATATATATCTTGCTGAATATTGTCTGGACAACAGGTGATCTTCTAGGGTATGAGATGTTAATCACAATGCTGATATGGCTGTACGAGATAGAGACTGGAGGCCTCTGCTGATTTCTCAAACCCTGAAGGGTGGAGAACCTAAATCTCTCCTCAGCCTGCTTAAAAGACACTTTAAACTGCTAACCTGGGCTAAGTAGAAGCTTTCCCAGGAAAACACTTGTGGGTGGAATCTCTTCTAAAGTGCCTGCCCGCTTATCCAGTGCACCAAAACTGGTCTCACTCTATGTCTCTGAGGGCTGAGGCTGCAAGGCAGCCCTCCTACTTCTAAACACTGAAAGGTCCGCTCTTCCCCAGTGTCTCAGTCCCAGCCTTTAGTGCTGCTTAGTCACTAGATCCGTGGCCCAAGGTCTCCCAGCCCAAGCCTCACTCTGTGACCCTGAGGGTGGAGTCTGCAGGGGCAGTTCTCCCACGATGGCTGTGCATGGCCCACACCTTCTGGCTCAGGGGCTCAGTTTGGGTGTCCTAGGCAATGCTTAAAGTCATCCGCACTCCTACCCAAGTTCCCCCAAGGTAGTTCAACCAAGTGCCCCAGTCCAAAAAAACAAAACAACCCCCAGGGAAAGCCTTCCCTGTTTGGAATCTTGCTGCTGTTGTAGTTATAGCCTGGGCAGCCATGGCCTCAGATGGAATGAACACAACCATTTGCCACTTTTCCACCATTTTTGTCCTCCTCCTGGGGTCCAGAAGTCTCTTGCTATCTCCTGGCATCCCCAGAGGGATTTTTCTGGGTAGAGCCTACAAGCCAGATATGCCTGGAGTCTTCTCTTCCCAATCTCACCACGCCTGGTTGCAAAGAAGCTGTTACTTGGTTGCCATCTTGCTCCCTCTCTCCAAAACATCATTTTCATACATGTATTAATTATTTACAAATATGAGTCAAAGGCATCTGAAAGCAAGCATTAAGCAAGAATCAGCTAAGCTGTATTTAAATAGTACAGAGGAGGATGATTGTAACATCTGTCAGCATCCCTACTACTCCTCTAGCTTAGAGACAGTTATTTTTTTCCAAGCTTCTTTGTAATAGAACTAAAACAATTTAAAAATTTCTACAGCAGGCGTCCTCAAACTTTTTAAACAGGGGGCCAATTCACTGTCCCTCAGACAGTTGGAGGGCCAGACTATAGTTTAAAAAAAAACAAAACTATGAACAAATTCCTATGCACACTGCACATATCTTATTTTGAAGTTAAAAAACAAAACAGGAACAAATATGGTCACACCGCTTCATGTGGCCCGGGGGCTGCAGTTTGAGGATCCCTGCTCTACAGTATTTCCTGCATGGTGTAGACAAAAAATCTTCATGTTAGTGTCTAATGTTTCTTAATTTTGTTTTTGATGCAAAATGTAATTATTAGAACTCCCTTAATCTTTCATATTTCATTGGTGTATTGTGTTTTTCAGATCTAGTTCACACCCATACCCAGAGATCCTTTTATTTAGTTTTGGATAGTGTCTTATGTTTTTATAATTAGTACACACAAAGCTTCTTTTTTATTCTTTTTTTTTTTGAGACAGAGTCTCACTCTGTTGCCCCTGGGTAGAGTGCCAAGTATCATCACAGCTCACAGCAACCTCAAACTCTTAGGCTCAAGTGATCCTACTGCCTCAGCCTCCCAAGTAGCTGAACTACAGGCACCCACCCCCATGCCTGGCTAGCTTTTCTATTTTTAGTAGAGATGGGGGTCTCACTCTTGCTCAGGCTGGTCTTGAACTCCTGAGCTCAAGGGATCCTCCTACCTTGGCCTCCCAGAGTGCTAGGGTTACAGATGTAAGCCACTGTGCCCAGCCAACTTCTGTTTTCTTATTAATAAAAAGGTGATCACAGTAGGGTTGTGGTAGGGTCATAGGGTTGTCATGAGGGCAAATGAATTAATGCATATAATGACAGTGACAACAGCTGACGTCACTTGAGTGGTTCTCTCTGCCAGGCACTGCTTCGTGTGTTTTGCACTTATCAACTCATTCATAACTTATTAACTCTTCCCTACAACTCCATGTGGTGGTATTATCATT
Source organism: Loris lydekkerianus (assembly GCA_963574355.1). NCBI lineage: Eukaryota > Metazoa > Chordata > Mammalia > Primates > Lorisidae > Loris > Loris lydekkerianus. Next base: position 10,486 of record CAUYPK010055840.1, read on the forward strand.
ATCCTCTCTTTCTTTTTCTTTTTCTTTTTTTTTTTAACAGATAAGGAAGGTTATACAGGTGGTAAAAGGCAAAACTGGCCTTAAAACTTGGGCGGATGGGTTCAGAGCTTGTGCTGTTATCCACTGCTCTGTACTGCCCCTCAGGCAGAACGTGAAAGGAGCAGGCTCGAGCAATGCTTTTGTGTTACTGGTGCTAACGCAGTCTGGCTAAGGCGTCTCTAACCGTTACTGGTTGCTATTTTAATAATTTGTTTCAGGTCCTTTGCTTCCTCTTCTTAAATGCTTTTAAAAATCTGACGTCAGGGAAAAGCATGCTATCACAATGAACGGTTTCTGAATCAGAAAGGGTTTGACACCTTTCTAGCTCCGTGATTTGGAGCAAGTCACATATCTCTCTGAACCCCTGTTTTCTTATCTATAAAGATGGCAATAATATGTTTCAGCTTCTACATTGAAAAGTATGAAATGACCAAACATTAGCACAAGGAAGAAAGCAACCAGGACACTTCACCTGGAATGCAGCGGGGGACTCTGCCCAGGGCCCGCAGCTCAGGGCCCACAGCCTATTTTTGATGAGGATGCAAGTCAATATCAAGATCCCACTAAATATTGTTATCTTCTTGCTGATATTACTTAGGCTTTAAGTTCTCTCTATAGAAAATTGCATATTGTTCTCATTCTATACTTTACGTAGTAATTCACAATGGATCTTTTTAAATTTTTATCAAGTCTGAACACAAATACCTCTTTAAGATAAATGTTTATAATTTGTACTTTTAGTAACAATCCTGGTACACAGATGTTAGGAACAAACCATTTGTGGAATAGAAAATAAGATTGATTAGTCAATCTATGGAAAACTGCTAAGCCTCTCTAAAATTAAAGAAATGCAAAACAAAAACCAAACATTATGTTTAACATATGAAAATGTTCATTGTTGATGGGTCCATAAACAGGATAAAAAAGGCAATTTTTCATATGTTATCAAGAACCTTAAATATATTCTTTTATTTTAAGATAATTTCAGTTTCTGGAAACTAGCTTCAAGAAATAACATGAGTTACAGAAAAAAGGCTTTAGTATAAAATGTTCATTGTGGCATTATTTTTAAGAAGTTGGAAACAACGTAAATGCCCACATTCTGGGAACAGTGAAGCAAACAAGATCTCACATAATAGATTACTCAGCAGGAGACTTAGATCAGGTTTAGGACACAGAATGGCAGCTCTTACCTGGAACTGCTTCCACCAACTACCTTAATTCTTGGTGGGCAACTTGTCAAATTCTGTTGACACGCCTTAATATCTTACTGATACTCTTCAAGCATTAGGATTACCTGATCGAAAGCAGAATTCTTTTAATTGTGTTTAATTGGCCATATCTAGAAACAATATGGTGCCTGGAATCTGGCTTTCACCCTCACTGTGGTTTCTTGTGCTCTCTGAGCACTGCATATGGTAATGATTTAAAGAAGGCAGTCTGGTGATAAATTTTGTTTTTTAACTTTATTGATAGCCTTAAGCTTTTTGGATGAGAAATGATTCATATTTTATTTTGTGTATATTCCCTTTCTTGCTATTACTTAACCTCCTAGCAGATGTGTAATATGTAAATTGCAGATTGAGATAAACAGAACTAATCAGTTCAATTCAAGAAATGCTTGTTGACCTCTGAGTTTGTGCAGGTGCTATGTTGGGAGTTGAGAATATGATAAATGAGACAAATATCACTGTTGAGTCCCTGGTGAGATATATGAATATATGTATGTTTACACACACACACACACACACACACACACACACATATGATATATATATCTCCAGGATGCTTTTGAAGGCAATTAGTGAAATACCCAATTTAAAGTATGAGGACATTAATTATCTCACAAATCAAGAATTTGGGGGAAGGAGTCCCCGGGTGGCTTCATACACTGACTTGATGATAGTGTGGTTCTGTTTCTCTGCACTTTTTTTTGACTCCCCCTTGCATTTCCGAGAGGCAAGGGGAAGAACTGAAAGGGCAAGTGAAGCCAAACTGGGGGTTGCAGGCAGGGAGGAAGTGTGTGTGTGGGTAGCCGTGTGTGAATGTGGTGAGTCATATTGTCACGCCCAGATGCAAAAATTTAGAAATGCATATTATACACTGATTTTGCCTGAGACATGCAATGATATTTGATGATATACCCGAACCTGTAAAGGAGCAAAGTAGGGAAATTAATAATTTGGTAGGATTTTATATAATAATATTAAATTATTGCCTAGTTAAATAGCAGGGAGAATGTACACACATTTTAAGGGTTGTTATCTATGTAGTACTTTTCCAACCTGAATTGAATTTCAGTAGCAATGTGTAGTATGATGTTTGCTCAAAAGGTGGGGTTAATGAAATGAATGCTCCGGTCACCCCGCGACAGGCAGGACGGTCAGAGAGAATGGTGGACGCGCACTGCTAGGAGCGAGTCGGTCGTGAAGTATTGGAAAGTAGAGAACGTCGTGGGTACAATGGCAGTGGGGGCGTAAGCGTGCAACAGAACCCATTCCTGGTAAGTGTGAGACATGCAGCAGGGAAGGTCTAGCACAAGCAGCAGTTCCCGTAATCGGAAGCGACCGGGCGCTGCTGGAACCACCTCAAGCACCTCTGGTAATCGCAGAAGTCAAATGCCGCTTGTATTCATCTTTTGCTATTGGTATATACTGAATAGTACAATTTTAATACAGTTTTTTCCTTTCTTAAAATGTGTATACATCTTTTTGGCACTCTCTGTATACAAAAGAAAAGCACATCCGAAAAAAAAACGTGTGCGCAGCAAAGCCAGAGCCCTGTTGGGTCCCACGCGCAGCCTCCTCGAATTCCCCCGCGCTCGCAGAGGCTCAGGTGTGCGCGCGTGAATACACCTCACTGACAATTTACTGTCTAGTTTGTGATCTCAGCCTGGGTGCTCCAGACAGGAGAACCAGTGTCAAAGGTTAATGTGTAGCCACTGCATTTGGGAAACGCAAGTGCCCACGGTGAGGGTGACAAGAAGCCTGCGAGCCACGCGCTGCGCTGTGTGAGTGAGCGTGCGCGCTGGCAGGGGTGCCGCCTGGCGGGCGGGGCGTCTCTGGGAAAGTCGCCGGAAGAAACTGCGCTGCAGACTGGTCCACTGCAGGGAGGGAGGGGAGGGAACTTTTACCCCTTTTGTCCCTCATTTCCCACTGGCCAGTTTCACCCCGTAGGGAGGTAATTCCCGGTGTTACCCCTCATGGGGAGCAGCAGGGATGCCGTCTACTTTTCCTATATTCTAGGCAGCTCTTTCTCCTCTGCCTGTAACACCTTGCTAAGCCTTGGCAGCTACACGGGAAGCCAATCACTGCTCCATGTTGCACATCCCTCACCTTCCCTCCCCTCCCTTCTCCTCCCCTCCCCTCTCCTTCCCTCTTCTTTTTTGAGACAGACTCTCACTTTGTCACCCTGGGTAGAGGGCTATGGTGTCACAGCTCACAGCAACCTCAAACTCCTGGGCTCAAGTGATTGTCCTGTCTCAGCCTCCCGAGTAGCTGGGACTACAGGCGTCTGCCACAACGCTCAGCTATTTTATTTTTAGAGACGAGGTCTCACTCTAGCTCAGACTGGTCTGGAACCTGTGAGCTCAGGCCGTCCACCTGCCTTGGCTGGCCTTCCAGAGTGCTGGGATTACAGGTTGAGCCACTGTGCCCGGCCCCATACTGTGCATTTCATCTGAATCTAGAAACGGAGTGACATCTCCATGTTGACAGGCTTCAGCCATGGGAGTAAGGACCGTGCAGGCCCAGGGCTCCGGAGGACTCCAGCCAGCTCAGGGAGCTCAGCCAGGCTGTGGTGCTCTGGGGTGGAGTGGGGGTGTGAAGGTTACTGTCAGAAAAATGAGGCAGTAGAGGAAATCTGAGATCTTATCCTGTATACTTGTTTGCAAAATGAAATATTATACACATTGTTCAATTTGCTTTTTTTTTTTTCCTTTCTTTTTTTTTTTTTTAAGATGAATATTTTTCCATGTCAGTATTGTGACATGAAACTCATTCTTTTGGACAAATGCTCAGATTCAAGAGAATAAATATGGTGTAATTTATTTTGCTATTTCCTTTATTGATGGACATTTGGGTTAATTTCCCAAAATAGCACGATTGGGGGGACAAACTTACAGTGTTAAAGATAATTTGAAAAGAAAGATCTTATTTAAAATCGGTCATCAAATCTGCCTGGAGCTCTGCTGATGACTCAGAATGATTGCATTAGCTGTGCCCTGTTGCATTCTGCCCCAGGGAACGTCTGAATTTATGCTGCTCTCCTGCCTTTCAGTGAATGTCTGTGACACTGATAAGAAATGCTACTCTCCCAGGGGGCTCCTGACCCTGAGAGGAGATTATCTTTCATTTTCAAATATGCACGAAGCTTTTCCATTGTAGTTATTTTTTCAGTGAATAACAGTCTTGAATAAAGAAAGAGATGAAATTTTATGAATCCTAACCTTGCTTGGCCAGGGTTCTGTCAGCCCTATCCACTAGGCAGGAAAAATTAGGCAATGGCTAAGGGGAGAGACTTTAGGGAGACAGGTGACACTGTGTATTCCCTGACAAGCGGTATGAAGTACTCCCTGATAAGAAAATAAACATGGAAGATTTTACATGCCTTCTACATCAAAAAGCGCCTCCATTTTCAGGCTTATTTTGGAGGAAAACACTTTTATCTTGCATTTTCATCTTGTCAATGCTTGACACCTTGGCAGTTTTGAACTTAATGACCCCTCATGGGGAGCAGCAGGGATTCGATCTACTTTTCCTGTATTCCAGGCAGCTCTTCCCCCTCTGCCTGTAACACCCTGCTAAGCCTTAGATTATGCCAGTATCTGTTCCTGTTTCCCCTGAAATGGTTAACTATGACATTTCTGAAATCTGTAAATTTTCCTGACTTTAATAAAGCCCCTCACTTTATTGTAAAATTCAACTAACTGCTGGAGACAGTAATTGCATTCTAGAACACAAAAGACTCTATTCTACTGTCCTTTGATTTATTTCTCAGAGAAGCTTAATAACATAGTTAGACTTGCTATAAAATAAAAAGCAAATTCTGCATGAAACTATTTAAAAATTGATCAGACTAAATAGAAAAGACAAAATTATTAATGTAACCTTAACCCTTAAAGGTGCTTGACTGGTAATGTTGAGTGAACACTCACATGCTTCCAGAATCTTAAAAAACCCTGTAATGCAGTGATTTTCAACCCATGTGCCATGAGAAGATCTTAGGTGTGACATGAAAAATTTTAAAGATCATTGATTACATTATTTTTGTAAGTAAGTATATTCTGTTTTTTACTCTTCTTTTTTTGATCAACATAATTTAAGTGTGCAGCGGAAGTTTAACTATAGGTTTAAGTGAGATAAAAAAGATTGAAAAACACTGCTCTACTCTGACCACTAAGTTTAGAACCAGAATGATATTTCTATTTTACATGACATTGTTTGATAGGTTTTTGTTTTGTTTTTCTTTGGAGACAGAGTCTCAAGCTGTCGCCCTGGGTAGAGTGCCGTGGCATCATAGCTCACCACAACCTCAAACTCTTAGGCTTAAGCGATTCTCTTGCCTCAGCCTCCCAACTAGCTGGGACCATAGGCGCCCAACACAATGCCTGGCTATTTTTTGGTTGTAGTTGTCATTATTGTTTGGCAGGCCTAGGCTGGATTTGAACCCACCAGCTCTGGTGTATGTGGCTGGCACCCTAGCCGCTGAGATACAGGCACTGACCCAACATTGTTTGATAGTCTTAATGCAAACATGTTTACTACTTTATTATCTAACATATTAAATCCAGAGAATTAGACAATTATAACAGGTGAACAAATTGCAGCACACATCTTTTAGTTGTGATAGTCTAATGATGGAATATATTTTATGATTTTTTAGTGGTAAAAACATTTCATGAGATTATGAATGATACTTCCTAGATTCAGGGACTCTTTCCAATTGAGAAAGGTCTCTGAGAGGTCAAAGACTGAAAATAAAAGATTATTCTTGGTGTAGAATATAAATGTCTTAACACAGTAACTAAGAAA
>CAUYPK010055844.1:0-30589 GCA_963574355.1 Loris lydekkerianus
CCCCACCCACCATACTCCCCAGACCTCTCACCAACCAACTACCATCTTTTCAAGCACTTCAATAACTTTCTCACCAGTAGAACCTTTGCCAATCAGGACCTAGCAAAAACGGCCTTCGTTGACTTCATCAAATCCCGAGCATCCAATTTTTATGCCGACGGAATTAATTGACTTGTGTTACGTTGGCAAAAGTGCACTGATTCAAATGGCACTTATTTCGATTAAATTGAATAAATATTCACTGAGATATTACGGTTTAAAGTAGACTCATAAAAACGGACAAAACTTTTGAAATGACCTAATATTTCTAATCAAGCCCTTAGGAAAGGACTGTTTACTCATCCTCACCTGCTGTTGTGCTAGAACCCTATTCTTGCTCAGAGCTGAAATTCTACTCTAATACAGAGGAAAAGGACAATACTTTTCACTGATAAACTCACAAAGCATGAGCAGGGGATGAAGGTCATTTTGTAGGTTGTTGGGGGTCTTAGTCTATACAAAGAAACACTGGACACGATCCACATTGAGAACAAACATGCTAGCTCTTCTCCAGTCAGAAGTTACCAGTCTAGCAATTCCCCTTAAAAAGCCCCACTGACCAAGAACTTAATTCCTGCTAGTGGACTCCCTCCTAGCAGCACTTAGGACTTAGGAACGAGGTGGTTGTCTGCTCAGTCAGCACCAATCACAGCAGCATATTAAGACATTTAAAAATGCTTTCTGGGTTGCTGGGAAGGGCTGGAGTAGAGATTGGACGTGGCTTCCAATGACCATCTCATTTGCTGCCCAGGCTGGAGTGCCAGGATGTCATAGCTCACAGTAATATCAAACTCCTGGCCTCAAGAGATCCTTTTGCCTCAGCCTCCAAGTAGCTGGGACTACAGAGTCTTTATAAACAAAATCACCCAGGATTGCAAACTCACAATGATGAATCCTTTAACTAAGGTGAAGCTGATCAACAAGCTGAATGAGCAAGAGGTCCAGCTTGGAGTGGTGGATAAGGTGTCCTGGCACTCTGAGTACAGGGATAGCGCCTGGTTCTTCTTGGGAGGGCTTCCTATGAACTGACTGAAGGGGACATCATCTGTGTGTTCTCACAATATAGGGAGATTGTTAATACTAATCTTTTGCGGGATAAGAAGACTGGGAAATCCAAAGGATTCTGTTTTCTTTGCTATGAAGACCAGAGGAGCACAATTCTGGCTGTTGACAATTTCTTTCTTTCTTTCTTTTTTTTTTTTTTTTGTTAAATCATAGCTGTGTACATTAATGTGATCATGGGGCACCATACACTAGTTTCATAGACCGTTTGACACACTTTCATCAGATTGGTTAAAATAGCCTTCCTGGCATTTTCTTAGTTATTGTGCTAAGACATTTACATTCCACATTTATTAAGTTTCACATATACCCATGTAAGATGCACCGCAGGTGTAATCCCACCAATACCCTCCCTCTGCCCACCTCCCCCCCCCTCACTCTGCCCACCTCCCCCCCCTCAACTCCCTTTCCCCCTTCCCCCTACTCTTAGATTGTAACTGGGTTATAGCTTTCATGTGAAAGCTGTGAATTGGTTTCATAGTAGGGCTGAGTACATTCGATAATTTTTCTCCATGTAAACATTAAAGAGGTAAAGTCTCCATCTTTGAGGCTGCATAGTATTCCATGGTGTACATATACCACTATTTATTAAACCATTTGTGGATCGATGGGCACTTGGGCTTTTTCCATGACTTAGCAATTATGAATAGGGCTGCAATAAACATTCTGGTATGAAAAAACAAAAAAAAAAAAACAATAAAAATGCTTTCTGGTGTTGATAGGATGCCTCACATTTAACTCAAAATTGTTAACATATGTATTTCAGAAAGAAGAAAACTGCAGTCATAATTACACGTATAATTCAAATGTGTATTGTTGGATACCCCAATTCCTACTGGAAGTTTTACTTTGTAATTATATTAAGTGGCTGGGTGCGCGAGTTCATGTACAAGAATTAAACTCCTAAAAGGTCGATTCTGGAGATGTCATCTTACACTCTAACAACAAGAGGTCAGCAAAGCATAACCCGACCACCACCCTCCACTGATGCGAGTTCAGCACAGGGAGGCCCATCCATCCCCTCTCGGACCCCATCTCTCCGAAACAAAGGTGTTGGCCACCCTGCCAGGCCAGTGTCCTGAATTCTCCACCTGATTTTTAAAATTTGTGCCATCACACACAAAACCCAAAATAAAAGGCTTCAACTTGCATGGTCTCGGTATGGACACGCGTAGATTTGCGCCTTCCCGCAAAGCTCGCGTTCCACCGGGGTCGTCTTAAGGCCCCACGCTAGCCCTGGCCACGCCCCGGCCAGCCCGCGCAGCCCTCGGCGGCCACCCGCCCGGTGACCTTGGGTAGATATGGCTCTTCCCCTAGTCCACTCACTAAGACTGAGGGGGCGACTGAGCCCGCGAGGCCTCCTGACGCCAGGCCTGGACTCGGAGGAGGAGAGGTCGTGACCTTCACCCGGGCGCAGCGGGTCGACCAGCAGGCGTTCGCAGCGCTTACACCCGCTAGGGACCGTCCAGCTCCCTCCGCCGCCTCGGCCTCCGCCCCACCTCGCGGCGTCAACTCACCGCCCTGGTCAGGACCAGGCGCCGCCCGCGTAGCAGCCGCAACAAGCCTCGGGCCCCCGACATGTCTGTTGTCACGTCACTGTCCACCAGCCCCCGCCACACTCCCACACTAACGCCGTGTTGCGCCTGCGCACCACGCCGGGCGAGCAGAAAGATGTCGCGCCTGCGCATCACGCAGGGGTGGGGGTTGCGTCGGGGTTCTGCGCCTGCGTAGAGAGAATCCGCGGCTGAAGCGCTGAGGAAAGGCCGGGTTCGCGCGTTCCAGACCCGAGGTAGGTCAGGGCGCTCGGTGGCCGGGCCGGGCAGGCCTTGCTCAGGGGAGGGTTCGGTCTTCAACATTTCTTAAAAAACAACGCAAAACAAACAAAAACAGTAAAAAAAAAATCCCGCGTAGCTCCCTGAAATTGCCAGGACTGAGTGGGTCGGAAGCTTCAGACGGAGGAGAACGGTCGGAGGGTGGTGGCCGCGGCCTCGTCAGAGCTCCGCGAGCAGAAGCGACCCCCAACCACTGCACCGCAGCCCGGACAACAGAGCAAGACCCTGTCTCAAAAAAAAAAAAAAAAAAAAAAAGGCATGGGTTGCTTCAGGACTTGGCGAACAGCCTCTAGGGCGGAGGCGGGAAGGGAAGGGAACCGGTAAGCCGAGGCTCCGCCCGGCTCTGACTGGGACTCCCGGTGCCGGCGCCAGCTGCGCGTCCTCCTTGAGGAGAGTCACGAGAGCGTCCAGCTTGTCCGTATGTGGCCACTACAAATACATACTGATGACAAAACAGTTAATCAATAGATGCATAGGAAAGAAGAAATACAACTCAAATTTTTTTGAGACAGAGTCTCTGTCACCCTGAGTAGAGTGCAGTGGCGTTATAGCTCACAGCAACCTCAAACACCCTGAGTAGAGGTGCAGTGGCGTCATAGCTCACAGCAACCTCAAACTCTGGGGTTCAAGCGATCCTCTTGACTCAGCCTTCCAAGTACCTTAGAACTACAGGCTCCCGCCACAACGCCTGCCTATTTTTAGAGACTGGGTCTCCTAACTCCTGAGCTCAAGCAGTCCACATGGCTGGGCTTCCCAAAGTGCCAGGATTACCGGTGTGAGCCACCATGCCTGGCCCCCCAAAATTTATTTTACTTTTTTTGTGGCAGGGTCTGCTGTCTTTCACGAGCTACAGTGCAGTCTCCCGAGAAGCTAGAACTATAGACACCCTCCACCAGGCCTAACTTTTAAATTATTTATAGAAACAGGGTGTCCTTACGTTGCCCAGGCTGGTCTCAAACTCCTGGTCTCAAGTGATCCTCTTGTTTTGGTCTCCCAAAGTGCTGGGATTACAAATGAGAGCCACCACACCCAACCTGAAATGGAGTTTCCTTACATCCCTCCTTCTTCACACCCTTAGTACTGCTTAGTACCTTTTTGTCTCTGCCTGTTAAAATGCTTCTCATTCTTCAAAGCCTAGCTCATATGAGACATTGTGTCCAGTGTGAGCTGCACGAAAATAATCTGTTATTTTATGTATGTACAATTGTATGTCTTTATATACACCTATATTAACAGGATTCTCCCAAGAAATAGAACCAGAAGAGGAGGGAGATTATAAGGAATTGTTTTAAGTATACAAGTTCTAATCTCATCCAGAAACACCCTCATAGACTCACCCAGAAATAATGTTTAACCAAATATTTGAGCACCCAGTGGTGCAGTCATGTTGACATATAAAATTGACTATCATAACAATCATACATTTGAACATGTTAACACTAAGAACTTAACCTCATTGTATCTATTTTTCAGTTCTTTGAGGCAGATTTCTCTCCTACCAGATTGTGAGTTACTCTCATCTAAAGTCTTGTTTTTTCTTTCTTTGAATCCCAAAGGGCTCAGTGCTATATAGTAGATAGAACTGAAAAACCCTCTTGAACAAAAATAAGTGATTCATATGATCCATGTAGACCGTATAAATTGTGACAGATATATTTTATGCCTTCTTTGGTTAATGTGTTTATTCTATACTTCAAGGTATATCTCTATGAATAACTTAAACGATCCTCCAAACTGGAATATCCGACCTAATTCCAGGGCTGATGGCAGTGATGGAAGCAGGTGGAATTATGCCCTCTTGGTTCCAATGCTGGGATTGGCAGCTTTTCGTAAGTCATGGTTTGCTTAACGTTTGTGTTTTCTGGGCTGAAAGTGCGGAGCCCTATTAGGGGAGGCAGCAAAATTAGGGAGCATGAAGACCGTGGCTTTGAGACCTGATGAGTACAGCCTATTTTAGCCCATACAGTGAATCTTCAGCAAATTTCTTAACCTTTCATAGTCTCATTTTACCTGTTTATGGGAGGTGGCTAATCAGAAGCATATTGTGTGAAGTGGATTTTAATAACTGTTAGCTCCCTTTCAAAGCTTTGCTGTTCTAAAGGGGAGGTCCCTTGCTTGCTTCAGTTACCCTCAAAAGGACTGATAGGGAAAAAACAGGCATAAAGAAAACCAGTTCTTGGCTGGCTGTGGTGGCTCACCCTTGTAATCCTAACAGTCTGGGAGGCCAAGGAGGGTGAATTGCTTGAGCTCAGGAGTTTGTCTCTACTAAAAATAGAACTTAAAAAAAAAAGGAAACTAGTCAGGCATGGTTGCCCAGGAGTTTTGAGGTTGCTGTGAACTACTGTATGATAATGCTACCAGTACTCTACTCAGGGCAATTGAGCGAGATTCAGTCTCAAAAAAGAAAAAGAAAAGTGGGTGGCACCTGTGGCTCAAAGGAGAAGGGTGCCAGCCCCATAGGCCAGAGGTGGTGGGTTCAAACCCAGCCCTGGCCAAAAAAAAAAAAAAGAAAAGAAAAGAAAACCAGTTCTGGGTCAGGCATGTTGGCTCATGCCTGTAATCCTAGCACTTGGAGAAGCCAAGGTGGGAGGATCAGTTGAGGTCAGGAGTTGGAGACCAGCCTGGGCAACATAGCAAGACCTTGTTCCTACAAAAAAATAAAAAAAATTACCTGAGTGTACTGGTGGCACACACCTGTGGTCCCAGCTGCTCGGGAGGCTGAGATGGGAAGATTACTTGACACAAGGTCTTACTTTGTTGCTCAGACTGGTCTGGAACTCCTGGTCTCATGCTGTTCTCTTGCCTTCGTTTCCCATCGTGGTGAATTATGGGTGTGAACTACTATTCCCATCCTATTTGTGGTGATTTTTGTTTTTTTTTTTAGAGACAGAATCTCACTTTATCACCCTCGGTAGAGTGGTGTGTTGTCACAGCTCACAGCGACCTCCATCTCCTGGGCTTAGGTGATTCTCTTGCCTTAGCCTTCTGAGTAGCTGGGACTGTAGGCGCCTGCCACAATGCCTGGCTATTTTTTTGTTGCAGTTTGGCCAGGGCTGGGTTTGAACCTGCCACCCTTGGTATATGGGGCTGGCACCTTACCCACTGAGCCACAGGCACTGCCCTATGGTGACATTTTTTATATCATGGCTTTTTTTATGGGCTGAGATTTCTCAGGTCAGTAGGTTACTATAGGAGGCTCATCAGAGTAGGAGGTATTTATAACCCAGTGATCTGCACAGCGTCTTGGTGAAAATGGGTGGATCCAAATGCAGCCCTAAGGTTGCCATTTATTAAGCTTGCTAGCCTGTAATCTTGCAGGGCACTTCTTGGACACTTGGAAAGGCTGCTGTTGCCTGTGGCTAGGATGATGAACTTCCACATTAGTGAGAGGATTGGGAAACTTAAAATTACTCTTACTAAGTAAAAGTAATAATTAATTGGGTTCTAAGTTGGGAGAGGCCCTGAAGTGACATTCATTTTCTATTTGTTTTTCAGACTCATCTCTAGCTTGATGAGCTAGTCGTAATTTTACTTTTGAAATTCTTGCTTTCCCTTCCTGAACTTTTCAAATGATGCTTTCTGTGCCTAAGAAAGGTTGAGGAAAATTTTATTTTTTTTCTTCTTGGCTTTTTTTTTTTGCTGAGGTAAAGTGATAAGAGATAACTGTTATTTTTTTTTTGTTTTTTGTTTTTGAAATAGAGTCTCTGTCATTCTGGGTAGAGTGCCATGGCATCATAGCTCACAGCAACTTCAAACTCCTGGGTTTGAGCAATACTCTTGCTTCAGCCTCCCAAGTAGCTGGAACTACAGATTCCACCACAATGCCTGGTTAGTTTTTCTACTTTTTAGTAGACGTGGGGTCTCGCTCTTGCTCAGGCTGGTCTTGAACTCCTGAGTCAAGCAATCTGCCCACCTCAGCCTCCCAGAGTGCTGGGATTACAGGTGTGAGCCACCACACCCAGCCTCAGAGATAACTTTTAACTTTGCATTCTTACAAGAATCCTCTAAAAATGTTAATATATGTTTGAGAAGTTATGTTGCAATATATGACTTAGTCATTCCTAAGCATAGCCTAAAAGGAAAGACAGATAAATATTTGATAAACACTAGTGATTGACTTATTAATGAGAGGCTAGTTTTATCCTGATCTCTTCAATTGCTAGATTTTATAATTTGACACAACATAGAGTATTTCAACCTTTTTGTAGTCTTTCCTCTCTTTATACCTTTTCTATCATATGTGTTTTTCCCACTTTTCTCAGTTCTCCTCTGTCCATATCCCCAGGCTCTCTAGAATCCCCTTAATACCTCTTTTCTTAGTCTTAGAGCTAAAAGGACTGGTGGAGTTAATTTAATTCAACTCAGTTTCTTTTAATTAAACTTTTTATTTTGGGGTCATTATAAATCACATGCAATTGTAATAATAAGTAGTACAAAGAACCCATTAATACCCTCACCCAATTTCCCCCAACAGTAACATCATGCAGGACAATAGCACAATATCATAACCAAGATACTGGCTTGGTACAGTCAAGATACAGAATGTGTGCTTTACCAGAGGACCCCTCATCCTACCCTTTTATAGCTAAACCCTCCTTAACCCTGGCAACCTCTGCTCTGTTCTCCATCTCCATAATTTGTCTTTTCAAGACAAACCTTTTGAAGTTGGCTTTTTCACTCAGCATAATCCCCTCATATTCGTGCAGATGGTTCCTCTAACAGTAGTTTGTAGATCATTTTTTTTTTTTTGCTAATTAGTGTTCCATTATGCGGATATACCATTCATCCTTGGAAAGCCATGTGGGTCTTTTCTGGTTTTGGGCTATTATATATAAAGCTGTTAACTACATACACATAAAAGCATTCTGATAAAGGTTTTCGTGTAAATGTAGGTTTTCATTTCTCTGGGATAAATGGCCAGACATTCAATTGCTGGGTTTTAATCATAGTTGCATGTTTAGTTTTTAAAGACAATGTCAAAGTGTTTTCCCAAGTGGCTATACCATTTTACATTCTCACCAGTAATGCAAGACTGATGCAGTTTCTCTGCATCCTGTGAATTGTCCACTGAAATAAGGGGTAGAAGCTATTTTTAGATGGGGAAAGATGAGTTTCGTTTTATGCTTGTGGAATTGAGGTGACAACAGCACATCCAAGTAAAAATGGCTTTTAGGCATATGGGAATGATGCAGTACTAGTGAATAATGATGTCTCAGATCTGAGAAAAGAAAATGAATGGGAAAGATACCACCTGGAGAGCAGTAAGAGAAGAAAGAAAATTATTGAGGTTGATGGGAACCCTAAGGGTCCCAGAAGCGGGTAGAGACAAGAAGGTTAACAAAGTAGGTGGATGGCTTATAGAACATGGGAGAACCAATTGCTGCTCTCAGTAGCTTTGGGCCTTAAGCTTTGCAAATTTGCTGCACAATTCTTCTGTTTTCCAGGGGACTCAAATCATGCTGCTTCCAGGATGTGTGAACTGAAGACATCGTTATTTTGAAAAAGTGGAATTCAGCATATAGTTGCCCAACATTTATTAAATTATTGGGAAGTAGTCTCAGTTTAGAACATAAAAGAAATTATCACCACACTGTCCTCTGTTTATTGTTGAAACATACCAGACTTAATGAGATCAGGAAAGATTTGGTGACCCCATTTAGAGCCAGGGCACAGCCAGAGTGCCTGCAGGCCTTGTGAGTTTCTCTGTGCAGTAGAGGCTAGGGCCCAGCTGCTCCTCAGTGCAGGCCCAGACCATGGTAGTGCCTGCCTTAGCCTCTCTGCTCTCTCCATCCTGTGTTTGTGAGATACCATGGTCTCCAATTTTGGAAAGGGGGCCACTTTATGTCTTGAGGTTGAATTTCTTAATCCATCTTATTTGTATGTACCCCTATCAGTACATAAGCAAATATCTAAGACTTTAAACTGTTCACTAGTAATGACCAGGCAGAGCCAAACATAACTTCTGTAAGAATCTGGACAAAAATATTTGAAGCCTACCCCAATTTTTTCTTTTTCAGATCAACATGAGGTTATAAATGATTAGGTTATATTGTTGGTGTTTGTTGGGTAAAGTCCCTGGGGTAGTTGTGGCCCTCACCTAGAAGATGTGCCCATTAGGTGAGACCACACCAGTCTCTCTCTTTCCTCCCCATTCTCCTCTCCTCTCCTTTCTCCTCTCCTCTCCTTTCTCCAAATTGAATTTAATTGAGTTTTTCTCTTGTGTGGGGGTGTATTTGTTCATCGACTAGCTTCAAATTAGTATTGAGTACATTGGATACTTGCTTTTTCATTCTTGTGATATTTTGCTAAGGAGAATGTTCTTCAGTTCCATCCAGGTTAATACAAAAGATGTAAACCCTCCATCTTTTTATGGCTGAATAATATACATATACCATATACATATACCACAGTTTATTAATCCATTCGTGGGTTGATGGGCACTTGGCTTGATTCCACATCTTGGCAATTGTAAACTGAGCTGTGATAAATAATCTAGTATAAATGTCCTTATGATAAAATGATTTTTTTTTTCTCCTGGGTAGATAACCTAGTAATGGGATTGCTGGATCACATGGAAGCCTCCCCAAATTTTGTTACACATTAACTGCCATATGAGTTGTATTTAACTTATGCCAGTTTTGAATACAGGACCTTGGGAAGCATATAAAACTCACATCTCTTGACCTATCTTAACCTAATAAAACACCAAGGCCCCACAGACAAGATTTTTTTCTAGTGGTAATCAGTGTGTTAAATTTTGCCAGTGGTATATGAGGGCACTTAGGCCAGAGTAGGCAAATGGTGGTAAGTTTCAGAGGGGGAAAAAGCAGTGGTAGATTTTCTTAGTGATAGAATACTTGAAGAATGGAAGAGGATAGAGTCTATATGTATACCCTTGCCAGGATTGTTGTTTGGGTGCCCAGCCCGTATCTGATTTAAAATAAACACTTTGCCTGTTACTTATTTTTATACAAAATGTTGTCTTCTTGGGACTTCAGAAGTCTTAAGCTTTATTGAAATACTATCCTTAGCTGCTTTATATTTTCTTCTTTTCTTTTTTAGAGTCAGGGTCTCATTCTGCTGCCCAGGCTAAAGTGTAGTTATATCATCATAGCTCACTATAACTTCAAACTCCTGGGCTCCTCAGCCTACCAAGTAACTGGCACTACAGGTACCTGGCTAATTTTTCTTATTTTTTGTAGAGTCAGAGTGTCGCTGTGTTGCCAGGCTGGTCTTGAAGTCCTAGCCACAAGCAGTCTCCCTGCCTTGGCTTCCCAAACTGCTCTTCTGGAATTATAGGCACAAGCCACGGCACCTAGCTTGCTTTCTGTTTTCTTTAAGTGAAGATTATAGAACTTCAGCTCTAACTTTTCATTTTGTTTACTTTTCTCCCACAATTTATTCATGTTAGGTTGGATTTGGTCTAGGGAGTCCCAGAAAGAAGTAGAGAGAGAGAGAGAAGCATACCGTCAGCAAACTACTGCTTTCCAACAGGATCTTGAAGCCAAGTACCATGCTGTGATCTCAGAAAATCGGCGTGCTGTTGCTCACTTGTCTTTGGAACTTGAAAAGGAGAAAAACAGAGCAGCCAGTTATCGAGAAGCCCTTATCTCTCAGGGGCGCAAGTTAGTAGAAGAAAAGAAGCTTCTGGAACAGGAGCGGGCCCAAGTGATACAAGAGAAGAAACAGTTGCAGCCTTTGAGAGCTGAATATCTGAGCTACCTAGAGAAGGAAGATGACTGGCAAAGAAGAGCCAGGCTGTTGCTGAAAGAGTTTGAAGACGCTCTCACAGAAAGACAGAATATCTACTGTAGTCTGCTGCTTCCTCGCAAGAAGAGATTAGAATTAGAGAAGAACTTACTGGTACAAGCATCCATTGACCCAGTTGCTACTGACCTAGAGATGGTAGCTGGTTTAACTGACATATTTAAGCATGATAAATATTGTGGTGATGTCTGGAATACCAACAAACGCCAAAATGGGAAACTCATGTGGCTGTATCTCAAATATTGGGAGCTAATTGTTGAAATGAAAAAGTTTAAGGTAGTAGAGAAAGCCATACTAGAAAAGTAAGACAAGAATGAGATAAAAATTTTAATGACTCAAGCCCAGCTGTCATTGTGCATGCTGGGTATCCAACATTTTGTTTAGTGCTGTTGGCATTGTGACCTCGCATTGCCATCAGCAGTGACCACTCCTCCACCCCCTGTGAGCAGAAGCACAACAGAGCCTTGAAGACAGAAGGTTTGTTCCTCAAGCCTCTGTAGCTGTTACAGTTTCTCCGAAGTATTTATTAAGCTGCCAGTGTTTTATTGACCAGTGTAGTATAATCTCATATTTTAGATCTAGGGCAAAAATGGGTTTTTTAAAAAGTCAAATGCAAGGCTGAGTGCAGTGGCTCACACCTGTAATCCCAGTACTCAGGGAGGCCCGGGTGGGAGGGTTGCTTAAGGTCAGGAGTGTGAGACCCCGTGGCTACTAAAAACGGAAAAGCTAGTTGGGCATTGTGACCGGCACTTATATATAGTTCCAGCTATTCCAGAGGCTGAGGCAAGAGGATGGCTTGAACTATGATGATGCCACTGCACAGTAGCCAGGGTGACAGACTCTTGTCTCAAAAAACAGAAGGTCAGCTCAGTGCCTGTAGCTCAGCGGCTAGGGTGCCAGCCACATACACTGGAGCTGGCAGGTTCAAACCCAGCCTGGGCCTGCCAAACAATGACAACTACAACAACAACAAAAGCCAGGCGTTGTGCTGGGCCCCTGTAGTCCCAGCTACTTGGGAGGCTGAGGCAAGCGAATCACATAAGCCCAAGAGTTAGAAGTTGCTGTGAGCTGTGATGCCATAGCATTCTGCTAAGGGTGACATAGTGAGACTTTGTCTCAAAAAAAAAGGTCATATACAATATTGATCTTTAGCATATGTTATCCATTTTTATCACTCCATAAATTCAGTTTTCTCCTATTTTTCTCAGATTACATATAGAAGTTGTTAGGTAATGTGTAGAACTGCCTAACAGGTGATAATAGAAAGTAGTAATACTATATTATCAAGGATTCATATTTTAAAAATCTCTCATTCCACCAGGGTGGGTGGAGGGAAAACGCCACATGTTTCTTGTATCCAGTTGATACCCTAGTGTGTATTTGGAATTTGTCCATGTCTGCATTCAGTAAGCAGATAATTATTTATTAGTAATGATACATAATCAGAAGTACTTACAATTTATAAGTAATTATGCCATATTCTGTGTAACTCTCTGCTCTTGATAGAATGTTTTTACATATATTATCTCAATTTTCACCACAACCTAAAAGGTAGACAGGCACTTAACTATAGATTCCTTTTTACACATAACTAATAAGAATCACACCTTTATATGTATACTATACACACTCTTAGAACCCTTATTCTAGTCCTATGAAGTAAGTCTTACTATTCTCTGTGTGAGGTGATCTGAAAGACCACCCTCCAGTTCCCTGACCCACTGGGGGATCTCACAGGCCTACAGTTACACTCACAGCTAAGATTTATTATATGAAAGGACACAGCAAAATCACCAAAGGGAGTAGGTGCAAGGGATGAATTCCGAGGAAACCAGGTACAAGCATCCCAGAGTTCTTCCCAGTGGAGTCACAAGGGACATGCTTAACTCTTAGAACGGGCTGTGACAACACTATGGAATGCCCACCAGGGACACTTACTAGAGACTCACCACTAAGGGCTTTTATTGGGGGCTGGTTGAGTAGCACCATCTGCATGGCATATACCAAAATAACAGACTTCCAGAAGGAAAGTAGGGGTTTGGTATAATCAGTAGTGTTGGCACAGTTTAGGCGCAGTGAGCCATTCTTACAAGTTAACAGAGCTGAGAGCTCCACCGAGATTCAAGCTCCCAGATGCTCAAGGACCAGTATTGTTTTTGTTTTTTAAAATTGAGATAGACTCACTTTTTTGCCCTCTGTAGAGTGCAATGGTGTCATAGCTCACAGCAACCTCAAATTCTTAGGTTCAAGTGATTGTCTTGCTCAGCCTCCCTAGTAGCTGGGACTACAGGCCCCTGCCACAATGCCTGGCTATTGTGTGTGTGTGTAGCAGGCCTTGGGCCAGGTTCAAACCCACCAGCCCTGGTGCATGTGGCCAGCACCCTAACCACTAACCTGTGGGCACCCAGCCAAGGACCAGAGTTATAAGCAGGCCTTTGAAAGGACACAGCTTCAGCCCTGCTTTGTCAACTTTCACACATCTCATTTTACAGATGAATAAACCTGCCTGCAGTAACACGGATAGCAATGTTGGAGCATGAGCTCAGGCACTCTGGTAACCATATGCAAGTTAGTGGCCAAGCAGGGGTGGAGCAAGGTGTCTGCTTGCTTTCAAATGCCATACTCTTCTACCCTGCCTCTATCTTGCTGTACAGAAATAAATGTATTACGCATCTAATCTTCTAGAAATCTTAAGTGTAGAAAGCTGTGATGTGTTTCCTCTAGAGTTATTGCATTGAGTACATACTACACACAGCCATATGTAATTTGTGTGTAATTTGTTTTTATTTTGAATCCTCAGGACCATCTTAGGGATGAGGAAGCAGGCTTGGAGAGCCTGGGAAGTTGTTCCCTCTTCCAATGGGAAGTTGCTAAAGTGGACATGGGCCCACACCTCTGAGCTCTCTTGCTCTTAGCCCCTTACCCTACTCAGGACAGTTGATGCTTTCTTCAATGTCTACTTATAATATCTTTATGCTATGTTGCTATCACTTTAAGAAAACATTTTTAGGTAATTCTGGTCTAAAAAGCTTTCTCTAGGTATTTGTATTTCCTCATGCTTTACACCCTTGCTTAAAGAGTGATGTAGATTCTGGTTCCTTTTACTCTATTGATTTGCTGTGTGTCCCTGGGTAAACCACTCATTTGTCTTTAAATGAAAAAAATGTGATCTGTTATTCTGCAGATGAATTTCAAGATGATTTTTCAGGGTGAATTTTAAATCTTTATCATGTTTTCTAATGTTCAACATGCTCTCAGCCTGGCTTCCTTCAACACTGAGATAAACATGTTCATATTGTTCACATCAATTTAGATACTGGCTCAGTACTGCAAAATCAGGAATATAAACTTTTCAGGTAGCATTAGGACATGTTTGTATTTGCATGGCTTAGCTGCCATTGGCAAGTTTGAATATTAATATAATGCTATCCTTAAAATTGATTTTGTACGTTTGAAATATCTACAAAATGTGTGGCCATTTGAGGACTTTGCACATGTACTAAAAGTTAACTGGGAAAAGTGAAATTATAGTGGAACATCATTCAATCAAAGTGGCACATCACTCAACCAAATTTAAAAGTGGTTTAAATTTGTAAAAAAGAATAGGAACCCAAGTGCTATGCGATAATGTGTGTAGAATTTACAGTAACTGAAGCATCATTTGTCCTGGCTATTTTCTTGGAGGTCACAGTAACTATAAAATTGGAGCCAGAAAGGCAGGAAGGACCCTCCATATAAGGGGTCTGAGAGACCCTAGGTGGGGGTAAAACCAGATAAGGGGAAAAGTCATCCCCAACAGTTATTGAGAGGGGCTGCAGTAAGGAAAAGACAACGTATTGCATCTTTCCTTTCTGATTGATTTGGAGTCATCAAATTATTGTGTATGAGGTTGCAGTGACTTAAAAAGGATAGACTTTGGGGGATGGGTGTTTAGATTTTTCATTCTAGATTTTTCATTGAGACTGCTGTACTTTGGGATAAAGAAGACATAGCAGTTGGCCTAGATATTGCACACAGATGAGAAGCAGGCAGCATTTCCATACCGTAATCAGCTCCTTTGTAGGTGTGTTTTTTTCTCCTTTGTGAAAGCTCATAAAGATACATAATTTTTATATGCATTTCATACGTGAATACATATGTGCAAACTGGAAGATACACGTTTGCAAATCTTGAACCAGTGATGGGATGTTTTGACATGGAAAATAACTTCACCAGAGAAACTGTGTGTTCGTTCAAACAAGCTATGTGCAATTAAAATGTGTAACTCACACATCTGTGATATCTGTGTTGGATATTTTAAAAAGTGATTGCTTAATGATGTACTGAGATCATCTCTTAAAGAAGAGGAGAGAAAAGGGCTCTCTAGTTACTTTCACTTCTTAGTGAAAGTAGATCTGTATAATAAACGTGAACTTGCAGAGACTAGTTACAGTGTGTGTTGCAGCCAGAGCAGTGGCTTCCTGCTCTAGGTGTAATGTTCAACAGCAGGAGGACAGCCCTGTGCTGTGTTGGAGAAGAGTTGTGACTGGGGCAGCTTGCTTCACAAGCGGCTGGGCTCATTTCGTCTGCTTTGAGCTATGTAATGAGCTGAATTTTGTGGTTTGGTGCCAAAAGTGCTCCTCACCTGTCAGGAAACTCAGAATAATTGCCTTTCTCATATTCCTGCATACCTGTCTCAGTCTCTCCCCACAAACCCTTTCTCCGGCTACACCCAATGCCTGCATCTTGCTCTTCAGTGAGCAGCCAAATTTGGGAATTGTTGGATTAGGTAGTGCAGTGGCCTGGAAGGGAGTGGGGACAGTGCAAGTTGAGGATGGTGGTGTGTGTGGCTTTAGCTTCACAGGAAATGTTGAAAGAAAGCAAAGAGGTTCTAGTAGGCCAACTCCTATCAAGGCTTCTGTGGTAGCTCTGAAGGAAGCTTTCATCTATAGACCCTCCCTGTTGGGGTGATGGGACCAAGCAGTGGCCTAAATGCAGCTCAGCAGTTTCCAGTCCAGGTCCACCACAAGAGTGGGATCCTGCAGGTTGGACATGATGTTTGGTGGGTGAGCCCCAGGTTCCTGGGAGTCCTTTGTGCAGCGTGCCTGTTCTCTGCCTGGAAGTCCTATGGAGACCTCAGGCAAGGCCCAGCTGGGGGATGGGGGGTGAGGTGGGGGGGTGGGGGGAGCGGGGAATGCTGGACCTGGCCTGGGTCCAAGACCTGGGGGTCCTGGGGGAGGGAGCATTAACAGAAGAAAGGTTGACTGGGCAGAGAGTGACCGTTGGGGTGCTACATGTTAAGTATTCCGGTAGGGACTTCAGGGCTGAGCCCAGGCCTGTGGGGAGGGCTCCTTGCAGTTGGTCAGGGGCCAGTGGGTGAGGAGAGTGCTGGAATCCTATTCTGGAGGTTTTTGGCACTATGCTGTACCTCTGAGGTGGCTGGTCCTTGCAGGTCAGGGCAGGCTGAGGGGTCCAGAGACAAGTGGATGCCTTGACTATAATAGGTGTCCAGCCCAGAAGGCTGTGCAGGAGCTGTGGATAGTGGGATTCCAGGATGTAGTTGGTGACAGCTGTCAGGCCTTTACTCGACTCTAAAGAGGAGGAGGAAGCGGGGTGGGGGGTGGGGAGAGAATGGAGCAGCAAGCATGAGAGCAGCAGCTGACACCTGGGGCATATGATTAGCCAGCAGGAAGTAGCACTGTGCTCAGCGCTGCAGCTGCATGGAAGACCTTAGGGGTGTAAGATGGTTCCCAGTGGAACGTGCTGGGCAGGCAGCAGTGGGCCTCTGGAGCTTCTATGGGAGCATCCCACCTACAGCTACCATGTGTATTTGCTGACTAAGATCAGCACATGCAGAATTTTCACCAGCTTGCCTTTGTGTGAGAGACCCTTTTCACAGTAAAGAACTGCTAAAACCAAGCTGGGATGCTCCTGGGCCCTGGTTATATGCCTGACACATGACCACAGATGCCACGTGACTACAGGCAGAGTCCATAAAATGTCCATAAAAGGTCCATAAAAGGGCACATTCAGGATTGGGGCCAAACGGGCAGCACGTGCCCAGGAATGGGCAGACAAGGTGTGGGTCACACTTGGGCTGCCTCCAAATTGCTGAGACAACATGATCAGGAGAGATGCTACCCAGTGAGCAGAGAACAATATGGGGGAGTAGGGAAAGCAGAGGATGAGTCCTCTCTGCCCACTCAACAGGTTGCTCACCCCTGAAAGTCAGGGTGAAGGTTCCTAGAGACTCGGAGACACCTCTCCAGCTGGGAACACAAATTCTCTCTTGTGTGCAGAGAATATCCAGGGAAATTCCTGTGGAGGTGGATACCTGAGAAAGGGACATGGGAGTACCTGAGATGGAGATACACTGAGGGAGGGGACACAGAAGCACCTGGGATGGAGATACCTGGGTCAGCTTGCCATGGTGTGGCACCACATGGTGCAAATGTGAACATACACTGTAATTCACACTCTTGGAGAACAGTTACAGTTCAGCATATTAGGAGGGTCGAAGCACACCAAGCACTCGCCTGTGTCTTGAGAATATATTTTACTTTTAGACTCTTAGATCTTTTTTAAAATTCCGAATTGCCCTGAAACAAGCACTGCATCTGAGTAAATTATACTTTGTTTTATCAGCATTTAATCATTCTTTTACTCACCCCTTTCTTTGCACAAAGCCAATCTTTGTGGGAACCAAGTCCAAATGTGTCTTTCTCAGGTGCTAATTAGAATAGTCACCTGAGCTTAGGAGTTCTAGACCAGCCTGAGCCAGAGTGAGACCCTGTATCTACTAAAAATAGAAAAAGTAGCTATGTGTTATGGTGGGTGCCTGTAGTAGCTACTCAGGAGGCTAAGGCAGGAGGACTGTTTTAACCCAGGAGTCTGAGTTGCAGTCAGCTCTGATGATACCACTGCACTCCAGTGTGGGCAACAGAGTGAGACTCTGTCTCAAAAACAAACAAACAAACAAAAAAAACACAAAAAACTTTGATAGCAGTTATGGGGTGAACGCTGGGGCCACTTTGAATGAGAACTGATGGCCTGGGCACCTGCAGGTGGAAATGCAAAACCTTTCAGCGTGATTTGAGGTCCTACTCCACTTGTGTGAGTGCTCTGGAAAAGTGTTCTAGAGCAGCTTTGAAAGCTTGGAGCAATAATACGCTCAGTTCATTGCTTGTTTCTTGAATGTCTGGGTCAAAACTTCCAAAGAGAGGTGTGGAGACCTGGATATCCTCCCGATCTGCCTGCAGCAGGACAGCACGCAGCTCCTGGGCAATTGTGTCATATTTCTGCTGGTCGAACTTGGACATGGCCAGCTCATCCTGGGGATAGGGAGTCCCCTCGGGGTAACAGTCCTTGGGCACAGGGAACTCGACATACCGCAGCTTGGGGAGCTCACAGAGAGCAGTGAAGAGGCGCCTGAGGGCCTGGGCTGATAACGGGTTCCCAAGGAACTTGAGCTCCTGGAGCTGGTGGCAGGGGCTAAGGCCCAGGACCAGCATGCTGGTGTGGCTGTCTGTGAACCCACACTCCTCCAGGGTCAAGACCCTCAGCGTCTGGGCAGCCTGGTTGAGTAGCCTGGAGAAAGTGGCGGGGTACATGTTGGCCAGGTTGTGTCCACTAAGGTCCAGCACCTCCAGGTGGGTGGCATGGACACAGTCTGCCAAGAAGACCATGTCTGCGTGGTTCAGGGCACAGTTGGCCAGGTCCAGTGCTCGAAGTGGGGTCCTCAGGGGTCTGTAGGGCAGGGCAAGAAAGAGCACCGATGAGAGGAGGTCCTGGGAGGTAGCTGGGTATAATCTGTTTGTCTGTCACAGGAGCTGACAAACTGTAGCAAAGGCTAAACCCAGCCTGCCACCTACAGCCCATGACCGAAGAAGGTGTTTCTATGTTTAAATAATTGAAAAATTGAAAAGAAGAATAACAGTTAGTGAAACATGAAAGTTACATGCGATTCAGACATTGATGTCTGTCAGCAATGTTACTGGAACACAGAGAGGCCTGACATTTGTCCTTGGAACAGTGATAAATTGCTTTATCAACACCCCTTTTCCTGTGTGTAGGGAAGTAATTCACATGGCCCTGTTGAGCATGTCCACTCAGAAAGCTGGCTGCAGGGGCCATGTGAGTCAGCAAGAAGTATGATGATACCAGATGATACCCTGTTGCTCTGAGGTAGACAAGGCCAGGCCACACAGTTTCAGAGCTAGGAAGGATCATGCATCTAGTCCACCCTTAGGTCCATCCTGGGACCTAAAGAGCCCCTGACTTGGCCCCATTCCTCACGGTGTGATTTGGCTAGGAAGGGAGTAGGCATCTCAGCCCCAGTAGACAGAAGCCAGTAGGGAGGTGATCTCTAACCTGGGGCTCTCTCAGGGACAGCCCCCAGGAACATTTTCACACTCTCACCCCACACTGCCCTGGAAGGCCTGTCCCTGCTGAGCAAGGCCGGTGATGACTGGGGTTCTGAGCTCAGTAACCCCTACATGAGGTCACCCCCACTCCACCCCTCCATGGCTGTGGCCCTGTGACTCCCCTACCCTGCCAGGCTTGGGCCTGTCTTCCAGCGGCCTGGGCCAAAAGCACCAAGCACTCAGGTTTATGACTCGTTTTGTTGTTTTGAGCCTCTGCGGATGGGGTAACTTGTTATTTAACAATCTGTGACTTCTGCCTTGTTTACTTATTGATTGGCATATTCTTTTGCTACCTAAACAGGTATCCCCGGAATTCTCACATATCCCAGGTCACATACAAACCCTCACCCATTTCTCTCCCAGTGGTTCTAACTCAGGTTCACCCCATTTGTGAGGTACAACTTCTCTTCTGCATGGCCTTGTAAGTGGGCAGCCCCTGAATCCTGCCAGGGGCCCTGAGTTTGGCCCTGCCCTCAGCACAGTCCCCAGAGACTCACCTGAGCAGCTTCTGGACTTTCCCAGTCAACCTGGAGAAGGCCAGGCCCAGCTCAGTGAGATGGCTCATCTGGCTGAGCTCCCTGGCAATGGAGGCCAGGAGGGCATCCTCACCATCAGGAGTGGAGGCATAGGCAGGAGCCATGTCGAAGGCCTTGGTGGGCAAGGTGAGTGAGACCAGCTGTGGCATGCCCAGCTGCAGCAGCTCCCATACGTGGCCAGCATGCAGACGCACATTGTGCACCACAGCGAGCTTGTGCAGTGTGCTGGGCCCAACCAGGCGTACCACCCACAGAAGTTGGCTGGGACTCAGGCTGTCCACACGGAGCGAAGGGCAGTGTACCCGCAGAGGGGCCTGACCTGCTGGCCTCAGGGCCTGTACCACCAACTCAAAGTTGCCCTCTGTGATGAAGAGGTCAGCAAGAACCTCAACAGGGTGCCCAGCCACAAGGGGCTCTGCATGCAGGGCACAGCAGGTCTTGGCCAGCAGCTGGGTGCGGCCCCACTTGCCAAGCGCCCTCCCGCAGGGGCACTGCTGCACCTGCACATCGCGGATGCCTGTGAGGTCAGCCACCACCAGCTGGTGTCTCCTGCCTTGCAGCACATGGTCCACAAGGCCTTGAAGGCAGGCCTCTAGGCAGGCCCTGCAGGCCCGGTCACACAGGTCCTCGGGGTGGTCAGTGTTCGGCCCCAACAGCGCACCCAGCCGGAACTCCACCAGGGGCCAGCACCCCAGAACAGCACGGATCACCTCTACCTGCTCCAGCAGGTAGCTTGCTTTGAACAGGAGCGGGTAGAGATTGTGGGCCACACTATCCAGGCTCTGCAGGGCCAGCTGTGGGTTGGACACCAGGGCTCCTGCAGCAATGAAGCGGAGCGACCTCATTGTGTTATGGCCCAGGCAGGACGGCACTCTTCCCAAGGCTTGTGCCCTCTGTGTTTGTTTTTAGCTGTAGCAGCTGCACCACTGGGCAGAAAGTGGCTGGCTAGCCGTGGTGGTCATCTGACTGCTATTTTTGTCCTAGGGATCTATTTGACTATGATGTGGCCTTGGGGCACCTGCAACAGGGTGTGGTTAGAGGTCTGTGCTGGAACTACAGGAAACCAGTCTTGGTTTGTGTGCCAGTGGTCCTGTCTCCAGCTCACAGTCAGCAGGAGATGTGGTCAAGCCCCTGAGTCGCATATCCATGGTGGCCTCTGGGGCCAGGGCCCACCTGTGCTATGTATCCGGGAGTGAGTCATAGGGCTTAGAATGGGGCTAGCACCTGTTTCCTGATCTTGGAAGGCAGCTATGCTCATCACTATACCACCAACGCATGTTTCCTGATCTTAAGAAGAGACAATACCAGCCCCGTGATGTTCCAGAGCTGTTCTTGTCCCTTTTCTGTGACTTCATTTTCTCAGCATCCTTGTCTGCGATCCCTGGACCCATCTGGTGGGTAATGCTGCAGGTGTATGGTGCACACCTGTGGGGCTGGGCACTTCAGTACTCACTCCAGCCCTGAGGGGTGTGACAGCTACAGGACCCCTGGACCCCACTTTCCCAGCATTGCTGTCATTTGAGGCAAGGCCAGCACACGCACCTCATAAGAGGTGAGCTGCACCGGTGAGTTGCACCAGGAGATTCACAGGTCTTGGAGGGTCTTGACCATAAGAGACTCACAGAGATACAGACAAAGACAGATAGAGACAGAGATGGGGAGAGACAGACAGTGGAAGGTCAGGAAAGAGCAGCCTGGGGTGAGCCTGGCTGGTTTGCTATTGGTGGCACCTACCTGACTCCACCTGCCTTGGTCTGTCCCCTCACAGCCTTATCAGCACCTCTCCCATTGAGACTATTGAAGGGAAAGGGATGTGTCCCATGGGGATCCCCCAGGCACTGCCAGGAGATGGCAGAATTGGACCCTGACATTCCCCTGCAGCCTCAGCCGCCTTCCTTGGTCCCACATGCCTGGATCCCTCATGAGACGTGCAGGTGGTGTCCCTAGACACATGGCCCATTTCTAGGCCCAAGTAAGAGAATCTCCAGAGCATGATAGAAAACTTGTTGCATTTACTTAAGTTCATGAAGTTTTGAACAAGTCAGTTTTGAGACAAAGTAAACAGTTCACATCAGTTGGCAGGTAACAAAATCATTTCTAGAACCATCATTTGTGCACATGGGCTCCAGGTGGTCCTGATGCTGCACCTGGAGCCTGGGGCAGAGGCTGGGCCAGGGAGGCTGGATCTGGGGTCAGTGCAGGCCCCCTCTGTCACCACTTCTCCTTTTGATGAGTGGTGGGCCACTTGGGGGGCATGGATGCCAACAGGAGTGCTTAGTTGGGGTTTGGGGTCCAGTTCTAACATCCCCTGCCCCACGCCGGGGATCATAGCTCTAGCTCCTTAGAGGAAATGCCACAGGAAGCAGGTAAAGGGCTTACTGGTGACCCTGAGGCTTCCCAAACCTAACTCAAGTGCCTGCCTCCAACTACAAAGGCTCTGTTCAAAATGAAGAGAAACTGAGGTCCTGATTACACTCAGAGGCAGCTGGATCTTCAGTGGGACATGCCTCTGTAGTGGATGCCTTGAGACCTTCCCGTCTACTGTCCCTTGCTGATCTGAAAGGTCTCAGGTGGCCCCAGGAAGGCTCACCTTGGCTCTGAGATGCCCTGAGCCTGGCAGGGGCTGTGGGCCTAGAGAGGTGTCCACTTGGAAACTCCTACCATGATCACCATGTGGTCTCCAGAGGGTAAAAGAGTTCAGGGCCCAGGAGGCGGGTCTGCAGCTGGCCAGCCCTCCTGAGTCCTGGCTGGATGCGTGGAGATGAAGGGGAGGCCAGGCCTTGCCTGGGCAGTGGGGCCCTCAATGGGGCAGAGGCCAGCATGAGGAAGCCTCTCTGGAGTGTTTCACTCCCAGACCTTGTGCAGAAGTCTGGGTGAG
Organism: Loris lydekkerianus; assembly: GCA_963574355.1. NCBI lineage: Eukaryota > Metazoa > Chordata > Mammalia > Primates > Lorisidae > Loris > Loris lydekkerianus. Next base: position 22,517 of record CAUYPK010055844.1, read on the forward strand.
AGTCCCTCCACTTTTGCCGATGTGGCCCTCCCCCTGGATGAACAGTGTCTCATCCAGATCTGTCACAGCTGTCAGAAGAACAACTGTTGTTATGTCCCACGGTGGGCTCTCTCACTCGGCCCATGGAGGCTGCAACAGCACAGAAAACGTGACCTGACACCCAGCTCAGCTTCAGCACACATGGTGGGACTAGGTGACAAGGACAGGCCACTGTAAGTTCTGCCACCCAGCTCCAAAGCCTCAGAGGCTCCTCTCTACAAGCTAGAAGGGTGCATGAGGGTGGCCACAACACCCCCACTGGGTCTTGGGGTGTGAGTATTGGGCCCTAAAATGTTCCCATCTGTGTGTGCTGCTATTGTCCTAAAATAAGTAGCCACACATGAGAAGCGAAAGCTCTGAGGTGATTACACATGTGGTTTATGGAAAACAGCCTCATCATTTCACAGGCACACAAAACTCATATTCACACACCACCTAAAATTAAATCTTGGGCCTGAAGCTGACTGCTCCAGGCTGGGGGCGGCTGGGTGAGCTGTGCATGCTTTCTCCTGAGTTTCCACAGTGGGCTGCAGTTCCCGTAGGCACCACTGAGTAGTGGTCTCCTCATAGGACAAAGCCTTGTCTGATGAGCAAGACCCCTCATGGGGGCTACAAAGGTCCAAGGGCTGAGTTGTACCAGACCCACTGGCCAGAAGAAGTCAGGCAGCAGCCCAAACTGGTAAACTTGGAGGGTTTCTGTGTCTTTTGGACAGAGCACAATTCAGGCAGCAGGGCCAGGCTAGGTGTGAGTGGTAGAGCATATAACAGTGTATGAGAGCATATGAGGACATATGAGAACACATAACAGCATATGATAGAATATAATAGCGTATGAGAGAAACTGAGAGGAAAAAAGAATATATGGGAGTGTATGAGACTATATCAGAGTGTATGAGAGCATGTGAAAGCATATGACAGCTCATGGCTCTCTTATGATAGCATGTCAGGGCATATGAGATTCTAGGAGGGCATATGAGATGGTATAAGACCACATGAGAGTATATGAGCATGTATGAGAGAGCATATGAGAACATACGACAGAATATGAGAGCATATAACAGTGTATGAGATCATACGAGGCTGTATGAGAACATATGACAGTATCTGAGAGATAGAAGACTATATAGGAGGGTATGAAAGTGTATGAGAGCATATGACAACATGGCAGCATATGAGAACATACAACAACATATGAGAGCTTATGAGATACTAGAGTGTCTGAGAGCCTAGGACAGCATATCAGATTGGATGAGACTATATGACAGCTATTGCAAGTTGTCTAGAAGTATAAAATTGTTGGAAGTATGCAACTTAAAAAAAACTTTTTTATTAAATCATAACTGTGTACATTAATGCATTTATGGGGTACAATGTGCTAATTTGATATACAGCATGGAAAGCTTACATCAAACTTGTTAACATAACCATCACTTCACTTATTTGTTGTGATAAGACATTTATACTCTACTCTTAATAGTTTTAAAATGTACCATTGCATTAAAGTAAGCAACTTTTTTTTTTTTTTTTTTGAGATAGAGTCTCACTTTATTGCCCTTGGTAGAGTGCTGTTGTATTACAGCTCACAGCAACCTCCAACTCGTGGGTTTAGGCGATTCTCTTGCCTCAGGCTCCCAAGTAGCTGGGACGACAGGCGCCTGCTACTACGTCGGGCTATTTGTTGTTGTTGTTGTTGTTGTTGCAGTTTGGCCGGGGCTGGGGTTCGAGCCCACCACCCTCGGTATATGGAACAGACGCCCTAACCATTGAGCACAGGTGCCGCCCAGTAAGCAACTTTTATAAACAACCCTGTCAACACCCTGTCAGTAAAGCACAGACAACATCAAATTTAATTGCAAAGGCCCAGCGTGACCCAAATCCAGCTCAGCACAGCTGTGGAACCAAGTGCCCAGGTAACAGTCTGATGTCACTTTAGGGTGGAGAAGCCACTAAGTGGACATAACGCCAGTGGACACTGCAACCGATATGTGTGGTGTGGTGTGGTGTGGTGGACACAACGGGCTATTTACAATTTCCTACACAAAACCGCCCTCCCAGTCTCTGAACATGAGCTGCCCCTCAGCAGGCGGGACTGGGGCAGGAAGGTCGCACTCAACTATTGGAGCCTTGGAACCCAGGGTCCTGAGGGCGTTGTGCTGAGGTGACAGCGCTGCTTCCTCTTCTCACGCCAGCAGCCCTGTGTCCTCTCACCCGGGACCAAGCTGAGGAAGAGATTCAACCTTCTCTCCAGCCGGCTGAGCTGAAGAGGCTGCTACTTCGTCTCCCGCCAGCGCCCACGCGCGGGCAGGACAAGTCATTCGCCCCCTGCTGGCCATCAAGGGCACTGCAGGCTGCCCCTGCCTCAGACTCAGGGCAGCTGCAGTCGCTACTGTACCTTGAGCTGTGGCAAATGACGCCACCCCTCACCCCTTCCAGGCAACATGCAGAACTCTGGGCCCATTTTAGTCTTGGCCTGTGGCCTTTCCCGCGAGCAGCAGAACACACAGACATGGCCAGAAGGAGCCTGGGTAGCAGCTGGTCGCAGTCAGAGGCACACTCTGCATTAGCATTCCCAGGGCACCGTGTTCCTCCTGTCCTTGGCAGGCAGAAGGCTCACTCCTGAAAGTTCTAAAACCCTGACTTGGCCAGCCGCATCCTGTCCGTTTTGGGCAAAATGGACTAAAGTCTCTGAGGCTGAACCTCAACTGAGCCTGTACCTCCCAAGAAGGGGCACTATGCAGTGGTCAGAGGTCCTGTCTGGGTGGAGGCTGGAGGCCCCTCCTTACCCCCTCTACCCAGCACCTGTGGGGAGGGGCCTCTGCCATAAGCATCTTCCCCACATTCCTCTGACGTCCCCTGCCCTTTCTGGATTTACCCTTGGCCTGTCAGAAAAATGTGTGGCTTCAGAGCCTGTTCTGCCAGGCTGGGCCCAGTGGACATTGGTGAAATACCATGACCAGGTGGTGCCTTCCTGGGTCACCTTTCCTACTGACTTTAAAAGGGACATGATGGCTATTCCAAATTGCTTAAGGCTGGGGTGTAGGCTATGCCAGGGCAAGTGTGAGGGGTGGTGTTTGGCCTGCCCTGGGCTTTCTTAGCTCCAGGACAGCAGGTGGAGGTTGTGGATGTCTCCACAGACACTGCCCCTCCTGCCCATCCTGTCCTCATCTTCCCATTGGCCGGAGGAGGCTGTGCTGACTCCCAGAAAGCCAAAGCAGGAAGTGACCACCCAGAAGTGGCTGTGGCCTGTCGGACCCTGCTTCTGTCTCTCACCTTGTTGTGGGTGAGCTTGGGGAGGCAGCTGCAGTAGTGGGAGAGAGTAGTGAATTAAGCAGAATGTGCCTGTATTGGTCTTTCAGGGCTGCTATAACAAAATACCATAAATGGGGAGAACTAGGACAACAGAGATTTATTGTCTCATGCTTCTGAAGATCAGAAGGCTAGAATAAAGATGAGCATGGCCATGTTCCCTCTGAAGGACCTAGAGAAGGATCTGTTCCAACCTCTTTCCAGGTTCTGATAGTTTCTGGCTTGTGACAGCAAAACTTCAGTCTTTGTAAACCTTCTTCCCTGTATGCTCTTGTGTGTCAAAATTCCACTTTTTATAAGATCACAATCCTAGTAGATTAAGGCTATCCCTAATGACTTCATCTACCAAGACCCTATTTCCCTATAAGGTCACATTCACAGGTATTGGGTGAGGACTTCAACATATACATTTTGGGGAACATAATTCAAATAACCGTTTCTCTGCCTCTGCTAGTAATCTCATTTCTACTGGCCCCATATGCTGTGTCCTCTGCCAGGGCTCCCCATCCCCTTCCCGGGTGCCTCAGACAGATCACAGCAGGACCTGACTGCTGAACCTAGATGTGGTGGCCTCTCTCAGGGTGTCCCATTCTCCTCCAGGATGCCCCAGGAAGATCACAGTAGGACCTGACTGATGAATCCAGGTGCTGAGCTCTCTCCCAGGGTTTCCCATTCGCCCTCTGGTTGCCCCAAAAAGATCACAGCAGGTCCTGACTTCAGGACCCAGATATCATGACTTCTCCCAGGGTGACTTACTGCCTTCCTGGGTGTTTTAGGTGGATCAGAGAATGGCATGGCTGCTGAGTTTGGATTTGTGCCAGGATCCTGTGCCCATTGATGGCTAGGCAGAGACCATTTTAGGGTTTGTAATTATGAAGTTTTGAAGTTTTTGAAAAACAGAAGATTTCTCTGGGCACTAAGCCACAAGCCGCCTCTGTCTTGGGGAATCTCATGTATCCTGGACAGAACAAATGAGAGTCCTTCAGCTGCAGAACCTAAATGGAAAAAGCTCCTTCTTGCTCAAATAGGCTGATTGATCCTGCCCTGTGTCTCTGGAGTTTTATATGGAGCCTTCACTGGAGCTGGATTTTGGTCAGCAAGGGCAGGGCAAGCTCTAGAATGTTATCTTTAGCATCCAGAGAGTAGGAGGGTTGAGGATTGGAGCAAGATACATCATCCTCTGCTCTAACCAAGTATAAAATACTAGCATAAATCCACTTCCTGGAGGTGTTCTCTAGGTTGCCCCAGGCTGGTGTATTTATAATAGCACAGCTTGTGAACCTTCATGTGAGACCTAGGCAACATCATGATCAGACAAGTCACCCCTATATTTGGGATGCCTCTCCAGTGTGTCCAGGGATAGATGTTCATCTGACTCACAGACTTTCTCTTAGTGGCACCTGGATATCTGACTCTGAGCTGGAACCTGACTGAGCAGCCATGTAACCAGCTGTACCTCGCCTACCTCTCTGCACATGAGAGTAGCCCTAACAGCAGAGTTGCTGAGAGTTCTCCTGAGCAAAACACCTGCATGTGATAGTATTCATACATACTGACTTGTCATTGAATTGGGACACTCTCAGAGACCAGGTACAGATTATGGCAGAGCAAGGTTCAGAAAGGCAAGTGTTTAAAAATTATAACAATGTTTTTAAATAAAGTTTTATTTTGGAGTACTTTTAGACCCACACATATATTGTAAAGATGTCACAGAGATTTCCCAAGTAACTCCAACCTAGTTTCCCCTCTTAATAATGTCTTCTATCCGTATTTATCATGTCTTCTTAACTTCTTACATCATTTGTGAGAGTTAATGAACAAATATTGATATGCTAATATTAACTAAAATCTGTTTTATTTATGTTTTCTTTTTCTTTTCTTTCTTTTCTTTTCTTTTCTTTTCTTTTTTTTTTTTTTTTGAGACAGAGTCTCACTATGTTGCCCTTGGTAGAGTGCCAGGTGTCACAGCTCACAGCAACCTCCAACTCTTGGGCTTAAGCGATTCTCTTGCCTCAGCCTCCCAAGTAGCTGGGACTACAGGCACCTGCCACAACACTCGGCTATTTTGTTTTTTGGTTGTAGTTGTCATTGTTGTTTAGCAGGTCCAGTCTGGGTTCAAACCCGCCAGCTCTGGTGTATGTGGCTGGCACCCTAGCCACTGAGCTATAGGCACCAAGCCTATTTGTGTTTTCTTAGTTCTTCCTTTCCCTGTGCAAGGGTCCCATCTAGGATCCTGCATGACATTTAGTCATCATGTCTACTTTAGTTCTTCTTGGCTATAACAATTTCTCCAACTTTCCTTCTTTTGATGACCTTGATGTAAAGGAGGATTGGTCAGGTACTTTGGAGAATGTCTCCTGTTGTCATTACCTGAAGTTTTTCTGGGGACAGTGATTTTGGGGAAGCAGATCACAGAGGTAATGTGACCCAAGAACACCAAGCTCATCTTTTATATTTTCTTCTAAAATCTTTAGAGTTGTGCATGTTAGTTCTGAGGATGATTTTGAGTGAATTTTTGTTAAGTTGTAAAGTTTATATCTACATTTATTTAATTCCTTGTGTTTTCCACTCAATTGTTCTCTCATCATTTTTCTAAAAGACTCAGGATAGCGAGCCCATTTCACTTTGAATTTCCAAAATTGTAGCAATCTCTAAACACTGAATTTACCGGTTTCCACAGGACAGCCAGGAGGGGGCACTTGTCCCTGCAGCCCTGTGAGGGCAGAAGGGCTGTAGTGCCCTCAATAGCCAGCAGGGGGAAACCCCCTGTCCAGCTATGGGCGTGAGCTTGCGTGAGAGGCCGCTAGGCTGCCTCCTCAGCCCAGCTCACAGACATCACCTAGTGACTGTGAGTAAGACCACCCTTTCCTCAGGCCAGAGGGGATCACCTCAATGGGGATGGCTGAGGCCCCCACAGTGAGTGAGACCTTCCTATCCAGCCCTGTGGGGGCCACCTCACTGTAGAGGCCAAAGATGGTGAATGAGAGTTTCCTCTCTCTAAGCCTGAGGGCACCACCTCACTGGGGATGGCTGAGCTATAGGCACCAAGCCTATAAGTGTTTTCTTAGTTCTGCCTTTCCCTGTGCAAAGGGTCCCATCTAGGATTCTGCATAACATTTAGTTGAGTGAGTGAGACCTTCCTGTCTGCACACGTTTTTGTACATATGTATGTGCTTGTGTGTGTGAGAGAGCAGGGTAAGTGTGAGTACACCTCACTGTAGAGGCCAAGGATGATTAGGGAGAGTTTCCTCTCTTCAGGCCTGAGGGCACCACCTCACTGGGGATGGCTGAGGATGGTGAGTGAGACCTTCCTGTCTACATACATTTTTGTACACCTGTATGTGCTTGTGTGTGTGTTTGTGAGAGCAGGGTGAGTGTGAGTACATCTGTGTCTCTGTGAGTGAGTGCATGTAAGTGTGGTGATTGTACATGTGCATATGCATGTTTTATATGTGTATATACACAGATGTGTTTGTGTACACTCACAAAACTGCAGAACCATATTTGAGAGTCTAGACATACACCTTGTTCAGGGGTTCAAGGCTGAATTGATGCCACATTGTCAGGTTGTCTCCCAATAGGCACACTGGCTTCAGTCCAAACTCTTCCCATTTTTCTTTAGAATCTTATCTTCTTCTACATTGCTCAATTTTTAAAAATTAAATCATAGCTGTGTACATTAATGCAATCGTGAGGTACAATGTCCTGGTTTTATATACAATTTGAAATATTTTCATCAAACTGGTTAACATGGCCTTCGTGGCATTTTCTTAGTTATTATGTTAAGACATTTATATTCTACACTTAGTAAATTTCGCATAGACCCTTGTAAGATGCACCATAGGTGTGGTCCCACCAATTATTCTGCCTCCACCCATCCTCTCCCTTCCCCTCCCTCACCCTTTCCCCTTTTTCCTGGACTATAATTGGGTTATAGCTTTCATATGCAAGCTATAAATTGATTTCATAGTAGGGCTGAGTACATTGAATACTTTTTCTTCCATTCTTGAGATACTTTGCTAAGGAGAATATGTTCCAGTTCCATCCATGTAAACAAGAAAGAGGTAAAGTTTCCATTTTTCTTTAAGGCTGCATAATAGTCCATGGTGTACATATACCACAATTTATTAATTGATTCATGGGTTGATGGGCACTTGGGCTTCTTCCATGATTTAGCAATTATGAATTGAGCTGCAATAAACATTCTGGTACAAATATCTTTGCTGTAATGTGATTTTTAGTTTTCTGGATATATACCTAGTAGAGGAATTGTAGGAATGAATGATAGGTATATTTTTATTTTTATTTTTATTTATTTTTTCTTTTCTTTTCTTTTTTTTTTTTATTATAGATAAAAATATGCACCATAGATGTGGCCCGACCCATTACCCTCCCTCCACCCAAACCTCCCCCCTCCCTTCCCCTTCCTTGGTCCTTTCCTCATAGTCTTATGGTATAGTTGGGTTATAGCCTTCATGTGAAAGCCATAGTTTAGCTTCATAGTAGGGCTGAGTACATTGGATACTTTTTCTTCCATTCCTGAGATACTTTGCTAAGGAGAATATGTTCCAGCTCCATCCATGTATACATGAAAGAGGTAAAGTCTCCATCTTTCTTTAAGGCTGCATAGTATTCCATGGTATACATGTACCACAATTTGCTAGTCCATTCGTGGGTCGATGGGCACTTGGGCTTCTTCCATGACTTAGCAATTATGAATTGGGCTGT